>CAUYSK010104254.1:0-11686 GCA_963575035.1 Avahi laniger
AACAAAACTCTCTGTGGCCATTGATGCTTCTGAGGGAAAATCTCACAAATCTCAATGTGTTTCTTCAATTGTCATCTATTACTGTTGTTTATAAATGTTCGTTCATGTATGTGTGTTGACAGGAGTATGTCTGTATGTATACTTACTCATTTATACATGTGGATAAATATCAATGTATGTACATATGTATATATATCTCTACTTATCTAGTTGAACTCACGGTGGGTAGCGGCGGATGTTCCATGATGCCTCGGAGCATGCCATGGTCTGTGGTCTAAGAGATTATAAAAGAATAAGTTTAGAACGAGGACATCATTGTATATGTACATTTTGGGATAAATAGGCTCAGTGACTGTAGGCATGAACTGGGTGATTTTTAAATATTCATATGTATAGCCATAATCTAATACATGAAGTCATTTTTTATTAGAAATGAGACTCTATGTGTTCAGAAACAAGAGCTAAGGCCTGTCCAATAGGAGTGCTTCCAAATTTAAGTAAAGCCCTTTATTATGACATTGGTTTCAATGTGTTACAGCCTCTCCTCTGGAGTCAGGGGCTCCATCCAATGTAAGAGTGGTCTGGATTTTGGGACACCAGCCTTAACATGGTGACAGAAGTCTTGAGGGTGAGGAAAACACCCAAAGTCCTTCAGGTTTGTTTTCCCTACTTAGGGGCCTACTCCTCCATTTCCACTACACCTCTTCTTTGTTGCCAGATAGGAGTTGTCCTCACTTGTTCCTTGTTAAAGGTTGAACATGTCACCAACACAATTCAATTACTGAAGTTCCCATCGCTCTAACTCAGTGTGTGATCCCATTCTGAAATAGAGTAATTGCACACGTGTGTAGTTAGATGGAGCTCATAGGGGTGTGGGGAGGCCCCCTACTCCAATACCATTGGTATCCTCAGAAATATGGAAAATTCGTAAGGACACATAGGAATATTTCAATGAAGATAATGGCAGAGATCCGGGTGCTGACTACATGCCAAGTAACGACAGAGAAGGCCAGCAACCAGCAAAAACTAGCAAGGAGACATACAACAGATTCTGCCCTATAGTCCTCATAGGAAGCCAACCCTACAGACAACTTCATTTTGCAATTCTAGTCATCAGGACTGTGAGATAAATGAGTTGCTGGTGTTGCAGCCACTCAGTCCTTGTTACTGTGTTATGGCAGTTCTAGAAACTACTATAGCCCTCTCTAATAGAGTTCATACGCAGGCAAATCCGATAGTTTTCTAAAACTCTGGCTGCCAGTCACTTGTGTAGGAGGCAGTAGTCTGCTTTCTTGTGACCTGTTCTGACCTCTTTTATCCCACTAGATACACAGAGCAAAGGGGGTAACATACAGAAGCTGACACTGCCAATATTTTAGGGATGGTGTCCCAGAAAGTGTATCTTTAATATCTATGCATACATTTATATATCTATATATATATTTACACATGGTAGACATATTGATTTATATATATATATGTAGGTTTATATGATTCCATCCTACACGAGTGATGTCAACTCATTTCGGTCAAAAATAAAGGCTTAAATTTCACACAAACACTGTGTGTACCCATGGACTTACTTTTTCATTGACATTAGCTGCAATATTCATAAAACTAATAAATTGTTTAAAGTCTAAGAAATTCAAATATATTTCGGCTATTTAGAAAGTGGCATTTCCTTTTTCCATATAAGTAAAGCATTATATGGTAGTAATGAAATTATTAAACCTGTTGAAGGAAGCCTTAACGAATCAAGATTTTCGAAGTGAATTTCACTGCTGAATCTCATCAAAATATACGTAACATCCATTTTTGGTGGCAGTGCTTTTAAATTCAACTTGAGTTTGCAGTTACTCTGCTTTGGCTTTCAGTCTGATGTACTCCCCTTCCTATATCCCTCCATCACCTCTTTATTTCTTGCATCATGCTTGTCTTCCTGCCCCTGAGATACCATTAAGTGACTGCAGGCTAAGAGGACAAGGGCTTCATCTAATGTGATAGTGAGGTTCAGTTTAGGCACCAGTCTCACAGGATGACAGAGCTCTGGAGGAGAGGAAACCCATTCAAATTCAATTAGCTCCATTCTTTTTGCTGAGTTCTTCCCTCTTCCCTGTCCTTGCAACCTGCTCCTTGCTCCAAACGGGATTTTCTCCTCTTCTGGCCAATTCTAGTAGGAGAGGGTACACCAGAATGTAGAGTCTTATACATGGCAAATCTGTTGACTAAGGAATTGGATGCTACTAACTAAGGATGACACATACGCTAACAGAAAGAAGCCACTCTGCTGTGATGGGGACTGCTCTATCCCTTTCAATCAAGAAAAGATAGAAAGTTATTTCTAAAGGTTATGGAAAGAAGATTTAGAAATAATGTCAAACAAACACTCTCTGTGGCCACTGATGCTCCTGGGGGAAAATCTCACCAGTATCAATGTGTTCCTTTAATTGTCACCTATTTCTGTTGTTTATGAATGTTTTTTCATGTACATGGTTGACACAAGTATGTCTGTACATATACTTATTCATTTATATATGTGCATGAATGTGAATGTATGTACACACGTATATATATCTCTACTTATCTAGTTGAACTCACAATGGACCTTGTCGGTTGAGGGATGATTCCTCAGGCCATGGAATGTTTGACGATCTAAGAAGTTATAAAAGAATAAAGTCAGAATGAGGACATCATTGTAAATGTACATTTTCTGATAAACAGTTTTAGTTATTGACTCTAGGCATGAACTGGGTGATTTTTAAATATTCATGTGTGTAGCTCTAATCAAATCTAGAAGGTCATTTTTTATTAGAAATGAGGCTCTATGTGCTTGGAAGCAAGAGCTAGGTCTGTCAATTAGGAATGTTTCCAAATTTAAGTAAAGCTCTTTATTATGACATTAGTCTTAATGTGTTACAGCCTCTTCTCTGGAGTCAGGGGCTCCATCTAATGTAAGAGTGGCCTGGACTTTGGGACACCAGCCTTAACAAGGTGGCATACTCTTGAGGGTCGGGGAAACACCCGAAGTCTATTAGCTTTGTCTTTCCTACTTAGGGCCCTACTCCTCCATTTCCACTACACCTCTTCTTTGTTGCCAGATAGGAGCTCTCCTCACTTGTTCCTTGTTAATGATTGAGCATGGTTCCAACACAGTTCCAATACTGAAGTTCCCATCCCTCTAACTCATGGTGTCACCTCATTCTGAAATAGAGTAATTGCAAACGTGTAGTTAGATGGAGTTCGTAGAGGTGTGGGGAGGTCCTCTACTCCAATACCATTGGTATCGTAATAAACAGAGAAAATCTGGGCACAGATGCACACATACAAATAATTTCAAGTGAAGATAACGGCAGAAATCGGGGTGCTGAGTACATGAAAAGGAATGCTAGAGAAGGCCGGCAAAGAGGCATACAACAGCTTCCGCCCTGCAATCCTCATAGACAGCCAACCCTACGGATACCTTCATTTTGCAATTCTAGTCATCAGGACTGTGAGATAAATGAGTTGCTGGTGTTGCAGCCACTCAGGCCTTGTCACTGTGTTATGGTAGCTCTAGAAACTACTACAGCCCTCTCTAATAGAGTCTCATACGAAGGCAAATCCGATAGTTTTCTAAAACTCTGGCTGCCACTCACTTGGGTAGGAGGCAGTAGTCTGCTTTCTTGTGACCTGTTCTGACCTCTTTTATCCCAGTAGATACACAGAGCTAAGGGTGTTACATACAGAAGCTGACACTGTCAATACTTTAGGGACGGTGTCCCAGAAAGTGTATTTTTAATATTTATGCATATATTTATATATCTATATGTATATTTACACATGATGGACATATTGATATATATATATGTAGGTTTATATGATTTCATCCTACATGAGTGATGTCAGTTCATTTCAGTCAGAGCTAAAGACTTAAATTTCACACACTCTGTGTACCCATGGACTTACTTTGTCATTGACATTAGCTGCAATATCCATACGGCTAATAAATTGGTTAAAGTCTAAGAAATTCAAATATAATTTGGCTATTTAGAAAGTGATATTTCATTTTTCTGTGGACATGAGGAATTTCATGGTAGTAATGAAATTATTAAACCTGCTCAAGGAAGCCTTAATTAATCAAAATTTTGAAAGTGATTTTCACGGCTGAACCTCATCCCAATGTATAATATTCTTTTTTGGTGGCAGGAGTTTTAAATTGAAAATCAGTTTGCAGTTACTCTGCTTTGGGTTTCTGTCTCATGCCCTCCCCTTGCTATGTCTCTCCATCACTTCTTTATTTCATGCATAATGCTTGTCTTCCTGACCCTAAGATACCACCGAGTAGCTGCAGGATAAGAGGACAAGGGCTCCATCCAATCTGATAGTGAGGTTCGGTTTAGGCACCAGCCTCACAGGATGACAGAGCTCTGGAGGAGAGGAAACCCATCCAAGGTCAATCAGCTCCATTCTTTTTGCTGAGTGCTTCCCTCTTGCTGTCCATTGCAGCTTGCTCCTTGCTCCAAACGGGATTTTCTCCTCTCCTGGCCCATTCTAGTAGGAGAGGGTGCACCAGAATGTAGAGCCTCATATATGGAAAATCTGTTCACTATGGAATTGGATGCTACTAACTAAGGATGACAAATACACTAACAGAGAGAAGGAACCCTCCTGTGATGGGGCTTATCCCCCTCAATCAAGAAAAGATAGAAAGTTACTTCTAAAGGCTACAGTAAGAATATTTAGAAACAATGTCAAACAGTCTCTGTGGCCATTGATGTTCCTGAGTGAAAACCTCACAAATGTCAGTGTGTTTCTTTAATTGTCATCATTTCTGTTGTTTATGCGTGTTTGCTTATGTATGTGTGTTGACACGAGTATGTTTGTACCTATACTTATTCATTTATATACGTGCATAAGTGTGAATATATGTACATATGTATGTATATCTCTACTTATGTAGTTGAACTCACAGTGGGGAGCGGCGGAAGACAGGAAATTCCTCAGACCACGCAGGGGTCGGCGGTCTAAGAGATTATAAAAGAATAAGGTCAGAATGAAGACATCATTGTAAATGTATATTTTTGGATAAACAGTCTCAGTGACTCTAGGCATAAACTGAGTGATCTTTAAATATTCATATGTGTAGCTCCAATCCAATGTAGAAGGTCACTTTTTATTAGAAATGAGGCTTTATGTGCTGGGAAGAGAGCTCTAAGGCCTGATCAAATAGAAATGCTTCCAAATTGGTGGGACGCAGTGGCTCACGTTTGTAATCCTAGCACTCTGGGAGGCCAAAGTGGGTGGATCATTTGAGCTCAGGAGTTCGAGACCAGCCTGAGCAAGAGCGAGACCCCGTCTCTATTAAAAATAGAAAGAAATTTGCTGGACAACTGAAAATATATAGAAAAAATTAGCTGGGCATGGTGGTGCACACCTGTAGTCCCAGCTATTCAGGAGGCTGAGGCAGAAGGATCACTTGAGCCCAGGAGTTTTAGGTTGCTGCCAGGTTGTCGCTATGGCACTCTAGCCGGGGCAACAAAGTAAGACTCTGTCTCAAAAAAAAAAAAAAAAAAAACAAAGAAAGAAAGAAATGCTTCCAAATTTAAATAAAGGTCTTTACTATGACATTAGTCTCAATGTGTTACAGCCCCTTCTCTGGGTTCAGGGGCTCCACCCAATGTTAGAGTGGTCTGGAAATGGGACACCAGTCTTAACGTGGTGACAGAATTCTTGAGGGTGAGGACAACATCCGAGGTCTATTAGCTTTGTCTTTCCTACTTAGGGACCCTCTCCTCCATTTCTACTACATGTCTTCTTTGATGCCGGATAGGAGTTCTTCTCATTTGTTCCGTGTTACAGGTTGAATATGGTACCAACACAATACAAATCCTGAAGTTACCATCTCTCTAACTCATGGTGTGACCTCATTCTGAAATAGAGTAAATTGCAAACGTGTGTAGTTAGTTTGAGCTCATAGAGGTGTGGGGAGGCCCTTACTCCAATACCATTGGTATCCTCATAAACAGGGAAAAATTGGGCAGAGGTATACAGATAAGGAAAAATTCATGGGAAGATAATGGCAGAGATCCAAGTGCTGAGCACATGAAAAGGAATGCCAGAGAAGGCCAGCAACCAGCAACAGCTAGTAAAGAGGCATACAACACATTCTGGCCTACAGCCCTCATAGGAAGCCAACCCTACAGACACCTTCATTTCGCACTACTAGTCACGAGGAATGTGAGATAATGAATTGCTAGTGTTTCAGCCACTCGGTCCTTGACACTGTGTTATGGCAACTCCAGAAACTACCACAACCCTCTCTAACAGAGTATCATACACAGGCAATTCCAATAGTTTTCTAAAACTTTGGCTGATAGTCACTTGTGTAGGAGGCAGTAGTCTGCTTCTTTGTGACCTGTTCTGACCTCTTTTATCCCACTAGATACACACAGGAAAGGGGGTTACATACAGAAGCTGACACTGAAAGTACTTAAGCAACAGTGTCCAAGAAAGTCTATTTTTAATATCTGTGCATGTTTTTATATATCTATATGTATATTTATATATGATGGAGATATTAATATATACATATACATAGATAGATAGATACATATGATTGCATCCTACATGAGTGATATAAGCTGATTCCAATCAGAGCTAAAGACTTAAATTTCACACAAACACTTTGTTTACCCATAGACTTACTTTTTCATTCACCTTAGCTGCAATATTCATACAACTAAAAAATTGGTTAAAGTGTAAGAAATTCAAACATAATTTGGCTATTTAGAAAGTGGCATTTCCTTTTTCCATATCACTGAGGCATTATATGGTAGTAATGAAATTATTAAACCTGTTCAAGGAAGGCTTAATGAATCAAGATTTTGAAAGTCATGTTCACTGCTGAAACTCATCTAAATGTATAACATTCATTATTGGTACCAGTGCATTTAAATTCAACTTGAGTTTGCAGTTACCAGCTTTGACTTTCAGTCTGATGTACTCCCCTTCCTATGGCCCTCCATCACCTCTTTATTTCTTGCACCATGCTTGTCTTTCTGCCCCTGAGATATCATCAAGTGGCTGCAGGCTAAGAAGACAAGGGCTCCATCTAATGTGATAGAGAGGTTCGGTTTAGGCACTAGCCTCACAGTATGACAGAGCTCTGGAGGAGAGAAAATCCACCCAAGTTCAATTACTTTCATTCTTTTTGCTGAGTTCTTCCTTCTCCCCTGTCCTTGCAATCTGCTCATTGCTCCAAATGGGATTTTCTCCTCTCCTGGCCCATTTTAGTAGGAGAGGGTGCAGCAGAATGTAGAATCTCATACATGGCAAATGTGTTGACTAAGGAATTGGATGCTGCTAACTAAGGATGACATATACATGAACGGGAAGGAGCAACTCTCCTGTGATGGGGACGGCTCTATCCCTTTCAGTCAAGAAAAGACAGAAAGTTAGTTCTAAAGGCTACAGTAAGAAGATTTAGAAACAATGTCATACAAAAACTCTCTGTGGGCATTGATGCTCCTGAGGGAAAATCTCTCAATGTCAATGTGTTTCTTTAATTGTCACCTATTTCTGTTGTTGATGAATGTTTGCTCATGTATGTGTGATGACATGAGTATCTCCGTACATATACTTATTCATTTATATGTGTACATGAATGTAAATGTATGCACACACATATATATATATATATCTGCTTATCTAGTTGAACTCACAGTGGGTTGTGGACGATGTCGAATGATTCCTCCGACCCTGCAATGGTTCCTGGTCTACCAGATTAGAAAAGAATAAGGTTAGAATGAAGACATCATTGTAAATGTACATTTTGGGATAAAGAGGCTCAGTGACTGTAGGCATGAACTGAGTGATTTTAAAATATTCATGTGTGTAGCTGTAATCGAATCTACAAAGTTATTTTTTAGTAGAAATGAGGCTCTATGTGCTGGGAAGAAAGAGCTAAAATCTGTCAAATAGGAATGCTTCCAAATTTAAGTAAAGCTCTTTATTATGACATTAGTCTCAATGTGTTACAGTCTCTGCTCTGGAGTCAGGGGCTCCATCCAATGTAAGAGTGGGCTGGATTTTAGGACACCAGCCTTAACATGGTGACAGAACTCTTGAGGGTGAAGAAAACACCAAAAGTCTATTAGCTTTGTCTTTCCTACTTAGGGCCCTACTCCTCCATTTTCACTACACCTCTTCTTTGATGCCAGATAGGAGTTCTCACTTGTTCCTTGTTAAAGGCTTAATATGGTACCAGCACAATTCAAATATTGAAGTTCCCATCCCTCTAACTCATGGTGTGACATAATTCTGAAATAGAGTAATTGCAAACATGTGCAGTTAGATGGAGCTTATAGAGGTGTGGGGAGGCCCCCTACTCCAATACCACTGTATCCTCATAAACAGGGAAAATTTGGGCAGAGATGCACACATACGAATAATTTAGTGAAGATAATGGCAGAAATCGGGGTGCTGAGTACACACCAAGGAATGCCAGAAAAGGCCAGCAACCAGCAAGAGCAAGCAAAGAAGCATACAACATATTCTGCCCTACAGTCCTCATAGGAAGCGAACCCTACAGACACCTTCATTTTGCAATTCTAGTCATCAGGACTGTGACATAATGAATTGCTCGTGTTTCAGTCACTCAGTCCTTGACATTGTGTTATGGCAGCTCTAGAAACTACTGTGGGCCTCTCCGGTATAGTCTCCTACACAGACAAATCCAATAGTTTTCTAAAAGTTTGGCCATCAGTCACTTGGGTAGGAGACAGTGGTCTGCTTCCTTGTGACCTATACTGACCCCTTTTATCCCACTAAATACAGAGAGGAAAGGGTGTTACATACAGAAGCTGACACTGCCAATACTTTAGGGACAGTGTCCAAGAAAGTCTATCTTTAATATCTGAGCATATTTTTATATATCTATATGTATATTTATATCTGATGGAGACAGTGATATATATATATATATTTATATATATACACACATTGATTCCATCCTACATAAGTATTGTCAGTTCATTTCGGTCAGAGCTAAAGACTTAAATTTCACACAAACACTCTGCGTACTCATAGACTTATATTTTCATTGACATTAGCTGCAATATCCATACAGCTAATATGTTGGTTAAAGAGTAAGAAATTCAAATATAATTTGGCTACTTAGAAAGTGGTATTTCATTTTGCTGTAGATGTGAGGAATTTTAGGGTAGCAATGAAATTATTAAACCTCTTCAAAGAAACCTTAATTAATTAAGATTTTGAAAGTGATTTTCACTGCTGAACCTTATCCCATGTCGTAATATACTTTTTTGGTGGCAGGAGTTTTAAACTGAAATCACTTTGTAGGTACTCTCCTTTGGGTTTCAGTTTCCTGCCCTTCCCTTCCTATGTCACTCCATCACCTCTTTATTTCATGCATCATGCTTGTCTTCCTGCCCCTGAGATAAGATCAAGTGGCTGCAGGCTAAGAAGACAAGGGCTCCATCAAATGTGATAGTGAGGTTCGGTTTAGGCACCAGCCTCACAGGATGACAGAGCTCTGGAGGAGAGGAAACCCATCCAAGTTCAATTAGCTCCATTCTTTTTGCTGAGTGCTTCCCTTTTGCTGTCCATTGCAACCTGCTCATTGCTCCAAGCACGATTTTCCCCTCTCCTGGCCCATTCTAGTAGGAGAGGGTGCACCAGAATGTAGAGTCTCATACATGGTGAATCTGTTCACTAAGGAATTGGATGCTACTAACTAAGCATGACAAATACATTAACAGGAAGAAGGAACCCTCCTGTGATGGGGTCTGCTGTATCTCCCTCAATCAATTAAAGACAGTAAGTTACTTCTAAAGGCTACAGTAAGAATATTTAGAAACAATGTCAAACAAACACTCTCTGTGGCCATTGATGTTCCTGAGGGAAAAATCTCACAAATCTCAATGTGTTTCTTTAATTGTCATCTATTTCTGTTGTTTATGCATGTTTGCTTATGTATGTGTGTTGACATGAGTATGTCTGTATGTATACTTACTCATTTATATACGTGCATAAGTGTGAATGTATGTACATACATATATATATATATCTACTTATCTAGTTGAACTCACGGTGGTTGGCGGAGGAAGATGGAAAATTCCTCAGACTCCTTGGGGGTCGGCGGTCTAAAAGATTATAAAAGAATAAGGTCAGAATGAAGACATCATTATAAATGTACATTTAGGGATAAACAGTCTCAGTGACTCTAGGCATGAACTGGGTGATTTTAAAATATTCATGTGTGTAGCTCTAATCCAATGTAGAAGGTCACTTTTTATTAGAAATGAGGCTGTATGTGCTGGGAAGAAAGAGCTAAGGCCTGTCAAACAGGAATGCTTCCAAATTTAAGTAAAGCTCTTTATTATGACATTAGTCTCAATGTGTTACAGTCTCTCCTCTGGAGTCAGGGGCTCCATCCAATGCAAGAGTGGTCTGGACTTTGGGACACCAGCCTTAACATGGTGACAGAACTCTTGAGGGTGAAGAAAACTCCCAAAGTCTATAAGCTTTGTCTTTCCTACTTAGGGCCTTACTCCTCCGTTTCCACTACACCTCTTCTTCGATGCCAGATAGGAGTTCTTCTCACTTGTTCCTTGTTAAAGGTTGAACATGGTACCAACACAACTCAATTACTGAAGTTCCCATACCTCTAACTCATGGTGTGACCTCAATCTGAAATAGAGTAATTGCAAACATGTGTAGTTACATGGAATTCATAGAGGTGTAAGGAGGCCCCTTACGCAATACCATTGGTTATCCTCATAAACAGGGAAAATTTGGGCAGAGATGTAAAGATACAGAAAAATTCATGGGAAGATAATGGCAGAGATCTGACCACATGAAAAGGAATGCCAGAGAAGGTCAGTAACCAGCAAAAGCTGGCAAAGAGGCATGGAACAGATTTTGCCTTATAACCCTCATAGGAAGCCAATCCTACAGAACCCTTCATTTCCCACTTCGGGTAATCAGGACCGTGAGATAATGAATTGCTAGTGTTTCAGTCACTCAGTTCTTGACATTGTGTTACGGCGGCTCTAAAAACTACTACAGCCCTCTCTAAATGAGTCTCAGACGCAGGCAAATCTGACAGTTTTCTAAAATTTTGGCTGCCAGTCACTTGTGTAGGAGGCAGTAGTCTGCTTCCTTGTGACCTATTCTGACCACTGTTATCCCACAAGATACACAGAGGAAAGGGGGTTACATACAGAAGCTGACACTGCCAATACTTTACAGACGGTGTCCAAGAAAGTCTATTTTTAATATCTGTGCACATTTTTATATATCTATATGTATATTTATATATGATAGAGATATATATCTACATGTATATTTATATATGATGGAGACATATATATGTACACATATATGATTCCATCCTACATGAGTGATGTCAGCTCATTTTGGTCAGAGCTAAAGGCTTAAATTTCACACAAATACTCTGTGTACTACCAGACTTACTTTTTCATTGACTTTAGCTGTAATATCCATAAAACTAATACCTTGATTACAGCCTAAGAAATTCAAATAAAATTTGGCTATTTAGAAAATGGTATATCCTTTTTCCATATAAGTTAGGAATTACATGATAGTAATGAAATTATTAAACCTGTTCAAGGAAGCCTTAAGGAATCAAGATTTTGAAAGTCATTTTCACTGCTGAAACTCATCT
>CAUYSK010104255.1:0-10606 GCA_963575035.1 Avahi laniger
TCCCAAGTAGCTGGGACTACAGGCATGCACCACCATGCCCGACTAATTTTTTCTATATATTTTTAGTTGTCCAGCTAATTTCTTTCTATTTTTAGTAGAGATGGGGTCTTGCTCTTGCTCAGGCTGGTCTCGAACTCCTGACCTTGAGCCATCCTCCTGCCTCGGCCTCCTGGAGTGCTAGGATTACAGGTGGGAGCCATTCCTTCATTTTCTTTTGCCATCTAAATATTATCAGTAAAACCCACAGAGTTTTAAATAATGAGGGGACCCTGGGACTTCTGAGACGAACCTGTGAGTCGAGGAACCAGAGTCACGGCCTGGAGACCAGCCTCCCCCAGGACCTTGCTGCTTATTCTTCATTCCTGGGATGGTTTTGGCTTTTTCTTCAGTTTTTTCCTGAGTTCAGTCTCATTTTATTTCTCATCTTTTTTTTCGGCCAGTCACTTTCCTATGTACTAGCAATGAACACGTGTCATAATGGCCATTACTAAAGAGCCAAGAAACGAGAGATGCTGGCACAGATGTGGTGAAAGGGAGCACCTGTCACTGTTGGTGGGACTGTAAACTAGTGCGGCCACTGTGGACATTCCTCAGATAACTGACAGCAGACCAGCCGTTCGACCAGCAATCCCACTCCTGGGCATCCACCCGAAGGAAAAGAAGTCATCATATCAAAAAGACCCTGCCCTTATATGTTCACCGCAGCACAATTCACAACTGTGAAGATACGGAATCAACCTGAGCGCCCATCAACTGGTGAGTGGATAAAGAAAATGTGATGTATGTGTCACACCTATATATATGTTTGAGTTGATGCCACACAGACAGAGGGTGGAAATGGAGAAGAAAGAATGGAGAGGGGTATGTGTGTGTGTGTGTGTGTGTGTTTGTGTACACACACACCCCATGGAGCGCTACTCAGCCATCAAGAAGAATAAAATAACATCTTTTGCAGCAACTTGGATGGACCTGGAGGCCATTACCCTAAGGGAAGTAACTCAGAAACAGAAAAACATATGCTGTGTGTTCTCACGTGTAAATGGGAGCTGAACAATGGGTGTGTGTGGTCCACAGAGTGACATGTGGACATTGGAGACTGGGGGGATGGAAAGTTACCTGTTGGGTACAAGGTACACTGCTCGGGTGACAGGTGCACCAAAGCCCAGACATCACCACTATGCTGTATACACAGGTAATGGAATTCAACGTGTGCCCTCTACGTCTATTACAATTAGCAAAAGGAAAGAAAGTCACGGAGGAGCCGCGCCTGTGTCTCACTGAGTGGAAGAAATCCATCTGGAAGGCTCCACACCGTGTGACTCCAACCACACGACCTTCTGGACAGACAGAGCCGTGGAGGCAGCAAAAAATCAGTCATTGCTGGGACGGGGGGACGGCCGTCCTTGGCAGGTTCTGACGTCTCCCACTCAGTGAAGCCCGCTCATCCTGAGACTGTCACGGAAGGCTCTTTTTAAAAATGGTGGTGTAATACCCACAGCATAAACTTGCCGTTTTGACCATGTGTAAGTGCAGGGCTCCATGGCGTGAAATGCAGGCACTGCGATGTGCAGCCGTCACCACCGTCCATCTCTAGAACGTCTTCATTTTTCCCAAACTGAGACTCTGCCCCCACTGAACAAGGGCTACCCCTGCCCGGCCTCGGTGACACCTCTGTCTATGCTCTGACTTCTGTGACCTGAGTGGACTCACAGTGTTGGTCCTTTGTGTCTGGCTTACTTCTCTCAGTGCAATGTCTGCGAGGCTTGTCCACGCTGCAGCCGGTGGCAGAATCTTAGTCCTGTTGTAAAGGTTGAGTGGTATTTTACTGTACGGGTTTCCCACATTTTGTCTGCGCCTTCACCCGCTGGCAGATGCTGGACTGTCTCTGAGCCCACAGCATCTGCTGAAGCGCCTGCTTGCGTTTCTCTGGCATATACCCAGAGGGCGTTGCCAGATCACGGGTAATTCTGTGTTCAAGGTTTTCAGGAGTCGCCAAACCGGTTTCCGCAGCGGCTGCACTGTTTTACGATCCCAGCAGCAGGGCACAAGCTTCCCATTTCTCCACATCCTCTGAGCATTTGTTCTGTGTGTTTTTGATGCTCGTGGTCCTGATGGGTGTGGGTGGCAACTCCCCGTGGTCTGGCCTGCGTTTCCCTGATGGCGCGTGATGCCGAGCGTCTCTCCATGTGTTCATTGGCCGTTTGCATTTTATCTGCTTTGAAGAAAATGTCTGTCCAAGTCCTTTGCGTGTATTTGAATCGGGCTGTTTGTTTTTGTTGTTTAGTTGCCGGAGTTCTCTGCGTTACACGTCCCTGAAGGCTGACTCTGTGGTGCAGTAATTCCGATAGCCCTGGTCGCTCGCCACCGAGATGCCCTGACTATTTTTGGCCACGATCGCAGCAAGGTGAAGCACATCTCCTTCGATGGCCTGACAAGTACTTCAGGTCCATTAACTTGAGTTCGTCTTTTAAAACAACGAAAGATTTATTTTGCCTTTTAAAACAGGAGGTTAAAAAAACTTTGTTTCCAGGGCCAGAATTACCCTGAGTAAACTGTCAGCGCTCGGCAAGGAACCCTGGTGCACGGAGGTTGCCTTTCCACACTGGACCCCTCCCGGGGACAGAGTAATGGTGTCATGGATGGCAGCACCGCACTGCGCAGTTGATCAGTGCAGTAAATATTTGCTCAAAGCCAGGAAGAACCCAGAGCAACAGGACAAGTGACATTCATCAAAATGGCAGCTGTTTACTCAAGATTTAGTCAGCGCTGGCAAAGGTTCGGCATCTGGCTGCTCCCCAGGCGGCAAGGGAGGCCAGAAGGCGCGGGTGCGCTTGAGGCCGCCCTTGACTGCGGGAAGATCAAGTCTGAGGCACGGAGGGCCCTGAACCCCCACAAATGGGGTCTCCACGTTACGTGGAGAACGCACATTCCCCATGCTGTGTGGGCACACGCGGGACAGACCTTTTCCTCATGGAGAGGCCGTCCCCTCCTGTCACCGAGGGCTCCTCTCACTGCGCTTCTGGCCAC
Source organism: Avahi laniger (assembly GCA_963575035.1). Lineage (NCBI taxonomy): Eukaryota > Metazoa > Chordata > Mammalia > Primates > Indriidae > Avahi > Avahi laniger. The sequence goes on from CAUYSK010104255.1 coordinate 3,028, forward strand.
GGCTGAGTTCTGAACTCACTTCTCTCTGTCTGGGCGCTCACATTCAGGGGTGAATCATGCTGTTTGATTTTTATTTTTAAATCCCTTTTCTGAGTGTTGGCGCCGCTACAGCTTATTAAAGCCACCTCCAGGTGCTTGGCAGAAGAGACCGGGCCTGGGACGTGGCGCAGAAACCCCCCTCAGCCCAGGCTGGTGCTGGAAGGGTTCGAAAGGATCATTTATGAGTCGGAGGCTTCCATGATGGATGGTTCCAGGCTCTTGCCACTTCGGGAAGATGGAGCAGAAGCCAGAGCCTGCCTCCCTAGCGGCAGTGGCGTCGGGGACAGTGACTCAGGGTGGGGCCTCGTCTGCCCCCGTCCCTGTCATAAACCCCACAGCTCTCTTAGGCCAAAGCTTGCATTGTTTCTAAAGAGGTTGCTGGATGCCAAACAACAGACAGGACGTTTATAGTCAGTCAATGATCTACGTTTTTATTTGAAAATTACACCACAGAGGCTGACATGAACTCACATAAAAATCATAAGCTGGCATTTTGCCAAGTCCTTTCCTCCAGAATCCTGCTCCCGGCCCTAAGCGAAGGTGTGGACCTGAGGCGTGAACACACCAAGGTGGGAGGTGGAGGGGCTCACGCCTCGGCTGGAGCCTGGGTCCCCGCGGCCCTGCTGCCTCGCCTGGGCATCTGCATGGAAGGTTCTGGCTCCGCCACCAGACCCGCCCAGGCAGGACTCTTTCCTGAAGCTGCAGCCTTGACCTTGCTGCAGACACGGGGCACCTGACCTGGTCGATCAAAGCATTGTCCGTCCACCAGCACAGACTCACGGACGCCTGCAGTGTGCGCAGCACCGGGTGGGTCACCCAGGACACAGGTCACCGGCAGGTGGCTGGGAAACTCCTTGGGTTGTCTGACAACAGGCCATTCCTTAGCCCCGTTGGAGACCACCCAGTTTCCCCTAAGGTGGCTGGGATCACTGGAGAGCACCCTGCACTGCTGCCTCCCCCTCAGACTGCGGTGCGGAAACCACCACGTGTGAGCCACGTCCACGCCGCCCCGCCGGCCCTGCCCTGCCCTTTCCCCCGGGGACGTGAGGGCCTCATCTCTCTCCTGCGCTCCTAGGGCGCTGCGGTGGAGCTGCTCCTTGTGCCAGAGCCCGTGGTGTCGGGAACGCTCCTGCAGCGGCAGCCACGTGGCAGCGCTGCTGCTCAAGCCTGTCCCGCCACAGAAAGGAGACCGGTGGCGGCAAGCACAGGAGTCAGGGTGAGGGGGGCAGGCGCGTGGGGGGCACCTCAGGGCCCAGGAGATGCAACTGCAGCCAGAACCTCTCGCGGGGCTCCCAGGAGGGGGTGGGGTAGACCCAGCATGGGGTCTGCGAGGATGGGGTGAGGAGGGAGGGGCCCAGGGATCCCCAGCTGTCCCTTCCGGGAAGGGAGACACTTCAGTGGGGCAGAGCTGTGGCCACCTGTGGACTCTCAGAGCCTCTGTCTGGGATGGAGGAAGGTGGAATTTCCCCCTGGATTCTGCAGGTGCCAGGGAGGGGAGTAGCTTTCCTTCCGGAAACCGAAGGCACCCTCCGGCCCACCCACACACCACCCTCGCCCCTGCACATCCTTGTGCCACCCACCCCACTCCCCTCCCCCCTGCACATCCTCATCCCCACCCACCCCCCTGCTGTCCTGAGGGACTAAAAGAGGGAGGAGGCGGCCCAGGGAGGCTGCTCAGAGCTGGTGTGTGGGAATAGGTTTTGAGTCTCTAGAGGGAGGGCTGAGCCCTGGAGCAGCACTTACCCCTAAGCTTTGGCTGGCACAACTGGCCCGAGGCCTCTTTAGAGCAGATTGGACTGGGCGCTTAGCGTAGCTGCAGGGCTCAGCTCCCCGCTCTCCCCAGGGGAGGCAGAGAGGGTGCCATTGGGCATTGCTGGAAAGTCCATGGCGGCTTCCGCGTCGGCGATGTCCTCTCTGTTCCTCTCACCGATCACATCTGCTCCAGTCTGCCCGGGGATCTTTCGTGACACTCTGTCCTCTGCAGGGCAGCTCTGGATTGCGGTTTTCACCCAATGTGACTGAGGTGGTGATTTCGCAGTGCAGGGCGTGGTCGTCCAGGGCCCCAGAAATGTGGCGCTCAGCACCAGGGGCATGTGGTTTGCTCAGGAGGGTCGCCCTCCGCTATCCGCCCCCCCCGAGCTGCTCTCAGGGTCTGAAGCCAGAGCACAGCTCTTGCCAGACACAGAAGGTTCTCGGTTCCCTGCGAGCCGCGTCACCTCAAGACTGTGCTGTTCCATCCTGTGCATCGGGGCAGGTCACAGACTGCTCTGTGTCCTCTAAAATGAAGGCTGGATTTTAATTACGCAGGGATTTGTCCACATGAATGCCCAGGCGCCAAATCTCTACTGTGCGCCTGTAATTAAAAATTGATATCACCAGTTTAATCATGTGAGCACAAGGGATGTGCGACCAGAAAGCTCTTGGAGGTGTTGGCAGCCTTCGCTCATGTGGCACAGGGGGTGCACTTGGCATTTTCTCTGGGACACGAAGCCGTCGTGCAGAGTTCAGGGACGTCTTGGCATTTCCTTTGCCAGCCGGCCGCGCGGTGGCCTCAGAAACAGCGTCTCGCCGGTTACTTAACAAATATTCATTCAGTTTGTGGCGTCATTTCACAAGAAGAAACAAGATTATATTTGAGTGATGGTCTCTGTTTAGTGGTTTAATTTGGCTTAAACTACGCTGGTGACAGTTCGAAATTATTCGACAGCTGGTGGTGCTCTGAGAGATCACGTGGGTTGTGGTCGGGGAGAGAGATTGTCTTTGGTGTAAAAGGCAGCTCAGCATGTACACGGCTGACCTGCACGGAGGACAGGGCAGGGTTATCCGCTCGCTTCGCATCCATCCGCTGCAAGTATTTACCCAGCAGCGGAATCCTGCTCGTGGGGCGTCCCCGGTGGTTAGAGCAACTGCACAGTGGTGAACACAGGCAAGGGCGTGATAGGCCGTGTCAGCGGGTGGCTGTGGTGGGCAATTGTCACAGGTTTACACAGGTGGCCAGGGGCAGAGAAGACCACCAGGGAGGACGTCTGAGCCGTGGGCAGCAAGGGTCCCCCGAGGCTGCCTCTCCCTGGAGAAGCACGGCTGACCCCACAGACGGCTGTTGGGGCCGCATCCGACAAAATTCCCCTCCTCAGAGTTCCTGTCGGGTGTCCCTGAGCTGCCTCCAGACCAGGACGCAGGTGGCTGTCCCCGCGGCGTGTGCCCCCTGCACCTCAGACCCCGAGGGTGGAGCGTGGGCTCTGTGGTGCCCAGGACACGTCCCCTGTGGGTCAGAACTGGGTGGTGATGATGAGACCTTGGGATTGGGCATCGCGGAGCTCGCGAGAAGGAAAGTGCAGCCAGGACACCACCATGTGCAGTGTGGGCTCAGAAACACCGGCCCAGACACCTGTCTGAGAAGCAGAGTGGTGGGTGGCCGGACGGAGGTCACAGAGAAGAGTGGAGAAGACAGTAGGCGCCAGCTGTGTGGCCCGGATATCCTCACATGGGTGTGGGGCTCCCGCCTCCAGCACAGGGCAGCCAGCAGGGCTCTCGCAAGCCTCTCCTCAGGGCGCTGAGGGTTGTGCAGATCTCTTTGGGGACACTATAGCCACGTCTACCAATTTACAGAGTGCGGCGCCTTCTGCCCGCCAGCCCCAGGCCTGGGACGGGCTGCACACGAGGACGTGTCAGGAGAAGCTCCTCACAGCACGGTCAGCGTGGCGGTGTCTGCAGACACCGTGGGCCCCGTGACTGGGACGGACACGTGAATGGTGGTGCTTCCTCACTGCGGAGTTCTGAGCAGTCGTTAGGAAAAACGAATTAGCGCTGTGCCACTTAGTCTGCAGGGATCCGTGGGTAGGGTCAAAGAAGAAAAATGAGATGAGAGGAAGCAGCATAGTGTGATCCTAGTTTTATAAACCCGAAAATGACAGGATATCCCCATGTGCATTTGTTTGACTTCACACGTGTCCGTCTGTGTCGAGGAGGGTCTGTCTCGTGTGTAGCTCTGTGGGCGAGGACGCGGCAGGGACAGAGACACCGCGGCAGTGGTAGGAGACAGTGGGCAGAGGTGAGTGGTAAAGAGACAGGAGAGAAGCAAAGCCTGCGCTGTGAGAACCCGGCACACGGCGGAACCCAGACGGGCCGCAGGGAGGAAACAGCAGAACACACGTCTGATGAAGGTCTGACCAAGGACAGGCGTACAGACGGCAGACCAGCACGGGCGCAGGGAAACGCAAGTACACACAAGGCCCCCCACGCCCCACAGAGTGGCCGGAGTGCCCGGCAGGATGTGGAGCAGGAGCCCTCGCCGTGGCTGGCGGGGACTGGACGTGGTGGAGGCAGCATGGCCCCTTCGTCCAAAACCGAACATGCTTGTTCTGCACGACCCGGCAGCCACGCTCCGTGGTGTGGACCCGGAGAGTTGAAGACTCGGTCCCCACACGAACCTGCACGCGGGTGTTCACAGCGGCTTTACCCACAAGCGACAGGACTCGCACTGGCTGGGCAGTGAGTGGACAGAAACCGCGGCATCCAGGGGGTGGGATTCAGCGCGAGGGAGACACGAGCTCCTGCGCCAGGAAAGGACACAGAGGGACCTGACACGCGACTCCCTAAGCCAGGGAGCCAACCTGGAACGGCCACATGCTCGATTTCTGGACGAGGCCGAGCTGCGCAGTGAAAGGTCAGTGGCTGCCGGGGTTGGGGACAGACGGGCACAGCGGTGTGCAGGGCCGCAATCTGCCCCATGCAACGCGCTAACGGTGGACACGGTCCTGTACTTGGTCCAGACCCACGGACTGTGCCCCGGCGGGTTCTCCGACTGGCAAACGCCCCCTCTGTGGGGACACTGGGGACAGCCGTGCGCCTGCAAGGGAGGAGCAGATGGGAGAGCTCGGCATCTTCCTCTCGATTTTGCTGTGAACTTAAAACTGCTCTAAAAATAGAGCGTAGTTAAAAATCTCTGCCTGCATAACACGGTGTGATTTATGTAAAACTGTGTGCATGTGCACACGTGTGGCGGGAGGGTCTCTGGCTCTAGAAGTTATGGAATGTTAAGTTCTCAGGAGAAATCACTGCTCACGGCCATGTTAAGCGTCACACCCACTCCCACCTGCGTAGACGCCAAAATCCCCACCAAGCACCAAGCACGGCGTGTCGGGAGCCACCCCTCAGCCTGGCCTGCCGCCGCCCGTCCTGACGGCAGGTGGGTGGTCGTGAGGAGCAGCTTGGGCAGCCCAGCTTCCGAGATATGCACCTTCTGTTTTCTGGCCAAGTGGGGCGTTAATGAAGAAAGGCCAGAGGGAGCACCTGGCGCCACTGCGCTGCTCCTCCTGGGGGTAGCAACAGAGCCGCCACCCGCCAAGGCGGCGGGAGAAGCACGTGAAACCTTCCCAGTGTAGACATCTTCACTCCAGAGGCGATGCTGGCATGGGCGGGACGGATGCCTCCAGCCTTTGCCTCCTGCCCGCACACGTGTCTTCATTTGTTCTCTGTGAGACGACTGAACCAGGGAAGCCTCCTGCCCCTGGACGCTGTTCGTTCTCTTTATTTAGCAGTAATTTCTCCGGCGCTCCCTGCCCGCCATGGAGTGTCAGTGTGGAAGAGGCCGCCACTGCCCTCAGCCAGGACGAGGGGCTCTCGGTCTCTTCAGAAAGGGGCCTGGGATGGTCCTCTGAGCCTGCAGAACACCAGTGTAGACAAGAACTGAGTCCAAACCCCAACGGGCAGAGGGTGCAGGGGGTGCCTCCTCTGAGGCAAATGAAACGTGAACGTCCGTGTGTTGCTCGCTGGGCGCAGCGCAGTGTGACCGGGGGTGCTGTGTGCCCCATCCTGGTCCCGTCGTGACAGGTCAAGGCGCAAAGTGCTGTCAGCGTCACCTGCTCATCGGGGCAGGTGAAGTGGCGTCACCCCGGGGGGTCAGCAGCCTGTAGCCCTCTGTCTTCATATCTCAGGAGGTCAGGCCTGGGGTGCGGACAGCGGGAGCTGCTGCACGTCTGTCCTCGAGGTGTCACCAGGTGACTTGGCACCAAGGGGGACGATGATGGCAGCGCCAGCTGTGCCTATGTCCCTGGTTTTCTCAGGTGGTGGAGGAGGAAAAGCAGCAATGGCTTCTCAAAGTCGCCTTTCCAGAATGTACAGGAGTCAGAAAAAGCCCCCAAAGTCTTCGTATAAAAGAGATAAAGCGAAGTCTTGAACCCTCGGGCTGTGCCTCCCTCTGCCGCGGTCTGGCCCCGAGGGTCCCGCAGCTCTGCCCTGCGGCTTCTGCCTGTGACGCGGGTCCCTCGGGCACAGGCTGTTCTGGGTAAATGATGGTGTCTTTCCTGCACCCCTGACGATCTCAGCCACTCCCAGGGACAACCTCTCGGCGCAGTTTCCAGTACTTCTAAAAGGAACGCACTTGTCATCATGTCCACGTAAGATGTGTTTTTGTTCTTTCCAAACACACCTCCTTCACTTCCGAATGACATCATTTTTCTGTTTTGGAACAGATATGTTTTTGGTGGGAGGAAAATAAGAATTTTACAATCTGCTCCGGGATGGGCTGGCCCGGCGGGAGTGGGGAGAGTTTCCGACTGTCGACTGGGGGCGACGCTGCACTTGGGCAACATCACCGAGCTCGAAGCCCCAAGACAGGCAGGGGCAGTGTCCACACGCAAGTCAGGCTCAGACACGCAGACAGAGCACCACAAAGGCAAGTTTCTAGAGACAGGTGAAGTGCGCCGCCACAGAGACACCGTGGGTCCGTTCACCAAGTTTCTGGTTTCCGAGTGCGTGTAAAAGTTGTTTACGTGACACTGTCATCTGTTAAGTGGCAATCATGTTATGTGACGCTGTCGTCTGTTAAGTGGCAATCATGTTACGTGAGGCTGTCATCTGTTAAGTGGCAATTATGTCTAAAAGAACAACGTATGCACCTTAATTAAAAATACTTGATTGCTAAAAAATGCTAATGACAGTCTGAGCCTTCAGTGCGTTGTACCCTCTTTGCTGGGGGAGGGCCCTGATCAGGTCCAGGCCCCCAGGGGCTGCTCAGGTGCTGGCTGCTGAGGGCTGGGCTGGCCGTGCCAATTTCTTAAAATGAGACAACAGTGATGTTTTCCTCATCAATTGACTTTCTTCCAGGAAAGATTTCGCTGTAGCATGCGATGCTCTCTGATGGTATTTTACCCATGGTAAAACTTCTTTCACAATTGGAAATAATCCTCTCAAACCCTGCCACTGCTTTATCAACTGAGTTACAGAATATTCTGAATCCTTGGTTGTCATTTCCACCATGTTCTCAGCATCTTCCCCAGGAGTAGGTTCCATCTCAAGAAAACACTTTGTTTGCTCATCCAAAGCAGCAGCTCCTCCTCTGTTCAAGTTTGATCATGACATTGCAGCAATTCAGTCCCATCCTCAGGCTCCATTTCTGATTCTGATTCTCTTGTCATTAATATCCCTAATGGCATCTAGAAGGGTAAATCCTTTCCAGAAGGTTTCCAATTTACTTTGCCCAGATCCATTTGTCTCACAAGTGTGTATCTTGTGTAAATAATAAGAGTTGAAAGTCGAA
>CAUYSK010104260.1:0-13557 GCA_963575035.1 Avahi laniger
AATTTAACTACCATTTGTAACCCCAGCTTATGCACAGGAAAGAGGACTTTGTATTAGGATGGTTCAGTGTGATTTCAGGACTTGGAGGAATATGGACAGCTTGAGTAACGATTTTGCTGAGTGACAGAATTATTGTCTTACATGAAATCATAATCAAATGGGTGTTAGTACAGCCTTTTCAGGAGGTGTGAAGCCTAAAGTCTGGTATAGCTCTCTGTTCTAGTCCCCTTAGAAGAGGAACATTCCTCTCCCTGAGCAGGGTGTGCACCATCTCCACCACCCTGCTTGCATCCTCATGAAGAATGAAAGGAGAGCACAGGGAGGCCATGATCACTCAGATGTATCCATTATCAATGCTCTTCTCATTTCCCTTGGATAGCTGATAAAGCACATGAGCAGAACTACTTGGTACGAGTGATTTCTGCTGTCAGTAAACTGAGTCCCAGTCTTTTCTGACCATTTATATGTGCATCCACTGTGAACTTACTGGATGTAATGCAAAAAGAGAGAAAGTAAAACTTATTGGATGGTATGCAAAAAGCCACTTTATTTTTATTTTTACTGCTTCTTTAAATGTATTTTGTGAGGCTCCTTTTTCCTCTGCCTCTGGATGAAATTTAGGGAATGTCCCACCATTTTTCTGAGTACCTTCATGTAAAATATAGGCTCAATTCCATGATTCTTTTGGCTAATCCACTGTTATAATTAAAACTTTGAAATTCTTTCAAATTGAATTCTCTTTCAATTCTTTGCCCTCCCCGGCCCCCACTTCTGCAGGTTAGGCATCTGCATTCAGAAGGTGGAATATTTCTCTTCCCCCTCTTTCTACTTAAAACAAGTTATAAGTATTTAGATTTAGAAGACTAAAAAGCCTGTCAATATTAGTATGTGGAAATATAATCTGATACCTAATAATCTAAAAGTATCAAGTTAATACAACTGAAAAGTAAAAATGTCTACAATTAGAGAAAAATTCAGTCTAAAATTTTTCTCTGTTAATGGTTATGATCATACTTTACTGCCCATTAGAAAATATTGAATATCAGCTAAATAATAATTTTAAATTTGGGGATCTTAAATCCTAATTACATCAATGACACTCATATTTGATTTAGGAAAAATAATGTATTTTTCTTACTGAATTATAATTCAATGTGAGAATGTGTTACCTCAGGCAACCATATGAGATACTATTAAAAATGCAATTTATTCTTCTACATAAAAAAATAACTAAAAATGCTCCAAATCATGGAAGTGGTATAAGCAATGAACTGAAACATATTTCAAATTCATTAAATTTCAAAATATGTTCATTCTACTTCTATACACAAACCAGAACTTAAAAAGCTAATGCCATTTTTTAAAAAATCTAAATCTTGTTATAAGAAAAAAACATTTTGAAAAACATTGATAACTGTTGAAGCTGAATGAAAAGTGAATGGAAATTCATTATATATTCTCTCAATTTTTATGCATGCTTTAAAATTTACATAATAAAGTTTTTTTGTAATTGTGATAACTATTATTTGGATAAAAAGAAATTTATACTTGAGCCAATTTATTAAACTACTATTAATAGTAGGAAATAAGAGTGGTTCTTTCTCTGGAAGTCAATTTCTAAAAGGAAATAAGATAAGAAAAGAACACAAAAAATATGGGACAGAAATATAATTGTCAATCAAAGGGGCAGACCAGGTATTATTCCACTGCCAGGTTCAGGTGTGGCACAAGAACCAGAAACATTTGAAGACAGCACATCCGACAGCCTTCATGCAGACAATCTTCACCAAGGTAGGATAACCCAAAGAAATAAATTTATCTACTGTGCCAATCTGAATTTAAATGGACATTTGTATTTCAACTGCTTCCCAAAGTGTAACCACATATACATTGTATAACCATGTATATATTGTATATATATATATAACCAACCACCTATGTAACCATGTAGAACCACAATCCTGACTTGTAATAACAGGTGCCTTGTTTCTTGGCAGTGTTACCATATGTAGATGCACCCATAAATGACATACTGCTTACTTAGTCTTGTTTACTTCTGAACTTTATATAAATGAAATAATATTATATGTATACTTTGTTGACTTGTTTCTTTAATGTAAAAAGATGTTTGAGAGATTCATCCATGCTGATATGCTTCACTGCAGTTTATTTTTGTTGGTGTCCTTTGGTATAAATATGCCAACAACATATTATTTTTGATTATTCATGAACAATTTACTTTTGATGAATTTTTGCATCGTATTCATTTTCTAGTCATTAAAAACAAAGCCGCCTTATTTTATGAGTAGGAGTTAATCTAGAATGAATCTGAGATTTGAATTGCTGTGTCATAGGGATACATGTTCAACTATTTTGAGTAATGTCAAACTGGTTGCCAAAGCTTTTGTACCAAGTGATCAGCAATGCATAGAGTTCCCACGGCTGTGCACCCTAATACTTTTATTTTTTGGCCAGTCATGCAGGCAAACTTTCAGTTTTCAATGAAGCAATGCTTATGATGATAAGGATTAGAAAAAGAGAAAGTTGATATAACCTTCTTAACTCAGATTTGTTTCTAGCCTTATGATCTTGTTTTATATCTTTTTCAGACTCTTGCCAATGATAACCTTAAAAACCAAAAACAAGGGATATACCTTGGGAGTTGCAAGGCAATCACTTCTAAAGTAAATCAGAGATAGGTAGCTGCTTGGGAAGGCTAAAATTAAGGAAGATAGACTTTTTAAATGAATAAAAATTATCATTGATATTTAGGTTTTACTATTTATTCTGGGTATCTTCCATTTGTCCATCTAGACCCACTCCATCCTTCTCCATCCCGTATGAGCAAGATACCAACAGGACCTGTTGCCTCTGTCTCCTCGTTGGATTCAGCCACCAGAGAACTCCAACAGAAAACAGGAAGGATGCTCCTTCTTGTGAGAAACTATGACCTGGCCTGTGTCCCAGAGGTTTCAGCTCCTCTCAACGCATCCCTCTCCATAGGACCCTCTTATTTTGGGTTCCAGAAACCTCTTACTCTGCTCATCCCTTCAGCTTAGGGATGGTAATGATTTTGCCATTACAAGCTCCAGGGTACTCCGCTACCCTTTGTACGTCCCTTATGCCCTAGCCAACTTTATAAATGCTTTCTTTAGTTACTCTGATTTTCATATGACATCTGTTTCCTGTTGAGACACTGATATGCTACTCCAGTGGTTCTCAAAGTTCAGTGTGTATTAAAGTCAGCTGGCAGACTAGTTAACGCAGGGATTGCTGTATACCACCTCTGTGGTTTCTGATTAGATATGTCTGGGTTGGGAGCTGAGAATTTACACCTCTAACAATTTCTCAGGTGACGCTCAACACCACACTTTAAGAACCACTCTTCTACTCTTGTCATCTTTCAAGCTCAATAGGACTTAGCCACCATTGGTCTAGGAGAAGTACCAGGTATCTACTACAGTCCCAAGATTCTTTGAGGAAAAATTTTTGCTTAAGTAGGAGAATATGCCAGAAGGCTTAGAACCTTAAGATCAGGGAAGAGGGTTATAAAACCTCCTAGATGTTAAAAGGAACACTCTATCTCTAGTTTCAGTGAGAAGAAAATACAAAGGCTATTTCTTTGATTTAGACTTTTTCTTCCTTAAAATAAATATAATCTATTTTAGCAGGAAAATTTTCATATAAAAATTTTATATAAACAGTATAAGCATAAACAGTAGTATCTTAAATTATATAGCTTAGAAAATATTCTTAATTTTCTTCTCCAAATAGCAAGTAAGATAAGGGGAATGTAAAAAGAAAAATATCCAGGTGAAAAATATACTGTCTATATAGATCCCTTTAATCTATTGTAAAATGGTGGGAGGGAGCCCACATTAATTGAGCAACTACTATTTGCCAGTCTTTTATAAACATTAACTCATTTTATCCTCCCCCAAAATTGGAGTGGTAAGTAAATGAGGAAACAGATCCTGAGAAGTTAAGTAGCTTGTCCAATATTACACAGCTCATGACAAAGTTAGTTTTGGAACAGAGTGCTATGTATCTACAATGGCTACAATTTCCCCACTAAGCCACACTGATCCCAAAATAGAACATAAAGATTGTCACGGATTCTACACTGTCCCCAAGAGTAAAGGTCCTCATCTGCAGGAGTGTTGCCAGCTGACAGCTCTCAGCCCTCAGTTACTGGCCTCAGCAGGAGAGCACGGCTTTGCTAGGCTGCCTCTGCTCACTGAGGGGTTCACTGAGATAGTAAAAAGTCCAGGACCCCTTTGCAGGCTGCAGCGCAAATACTCCCTCTTCCCGCTCCTGCTCCTTTCTCCTCCCTTCCGTGATGGCTGATGCCGAGAAAGAACATTCCCTAATAAATTGTCTGCATGCTAATGTCCATAGCAGCAACTGTTTCTCAGAGAACCTAACTTGTGGCAAAGATAGCCCCTTTTGCTTTTTTAAATTGATAAGAAAATAAGAAATGACTCACAGAATCATAAATTTTCTTATATTGTAAGATGGTTTATAATTTGGGCGCTTAGAGCTCCATTTTAAAAAGGCAGCTGTGAATTAACTGAAAAAGTCAGTTGTTCCTATAAAAGTCTTGAATATAAATGGATTTCTAATATAGAAAAAAAAAAAAACAGAAAAACTGAGGACCAAGTGGGATCCTTAAGAATCTCTGAATATGCATTTTCTTGCCCTGTTCTTCTTGCTCTCTCTCTCTCCTGATAATATTCCCTTGTTCTCTCCCTAGTGTTCTCTCCATCTCTGCCTCTCTTTCTAGTCCTCTCTCTTTTTCTGTAGGCATATGCCTTATGTTTCAGAGAAAACAGTTTTATTCTTCTCTATATTTGTTTCTTCTTTCCCAGTTTTTAAAAGGAGTCTCGGCATTTACCACAGTCATTTTGTTTGAAGTTATCTTCTCGCCCAGTTTATCAAATTCTGAAAAAAATCATACATTGTGTTGTAGTGGCAGCAATTTTATTAGCCTTTTGTCTCCTGAGATCCCTAATCTCTTTCCCTAACTATCTTAGTCAATCTTACAAAGCCCAGGAAGAAGTTTTGTTAATTCTCAAGTTGCTTATTTAAGGAAAACTGATTTGAATCTAGGTGAGGCAGGTGCTTACTTATCTAACATGATTGGGACCAGCAGTTGTTCAGTTCATCAAAAAGCCAGTATATGGTTAGGAGTCATATAAGTAATACATGCATCTTAAACATTTTAACTCAAACAATATTAATGTATGTTCATTTGCCAATATATATATTTATCTTTTTTATGTTCATTTTTCAGAGGGGGGTTAAGGCCTTTTTATGAAGTGAAAATCAGATGATCATAGTTCTACATTATCTTTTTTGAACAAAACCTGAAATGCATCATCTTCAGTTTCCAATTTCTCTTTCTTTAATGTGGAGCAAAAAATTTAACACTTATAAAGCAACCTGAATAAGGAAATTCCCCAACATGCTCCGTCTTTTACAGTGTTCTTATCCATAGCTAACATGGCAAGAACTATTTTAGACTCTCACTTGGTTTATAATTTGGGTGCTTGGCGCTCCATTTTAAAAAGTCAGCCGTGAATTAACTGAAAAGGTCAGTTGTTCCTATAAAAGTCTTGAGTATAGATGGATTTCTATGCCACTCTGAGTCCACAGAAACAAGAACTCTTTAAACTTGTATTTCATTGGTTTGTTTACACATAATTAAATATTGCAAGTTCAATGTCAGATACAGCTGTCGCTAACAGGTTTGGTAACAAACACTGCTCACTTTTAGTAAGTGTTCGACCCAGTTGGAAGCAACAGAAAAATGTGGGCTACCCAGAGAGTAGCCTGGTAGCCACGAGTGCTGAGCACACCATGGACAGTCATCAGTATGACTACAGAGGGAATGGAGCGTGAGAGTTAATCTGGCAAGGTGATTAATTCAAAGTTAGTTTAAAAAGCTTTTACCAAATTTCCAAACCCAAAGTCTGGAATTAATTATTCTCAAGTTGTCTGTGCTTTCATTTCATTCACCTTCTTAAAAAGTTATTTAATTTTTATAATTTTCATCCAATGTCCTTTCCACAATCTATCTGCCAGTAATACCTATTGCTTCTAAAATATTGTTAAAGGATCTGTTGCATGTGGTTATCACCACATTATATATTTTTATAAAACGAATACTTAAAGAATTAGCCAGAGTATGTATGTGTATTAATATGGGAGTATGGGGTATGTTATGCTTGTGGGATCAAATCCAGAAGAAAATGCAATCATAATACATTAAGTATAATTTCTGAATTTTTTCCAAAAATGCCAGTGCTTCCCAGTGATCCGTTGGGCTTTGATATACCTCTCTTCACTTCTCAAAGATTAGAGATGAACTCATAAACTAATTGTAGCACATTCAAGATTATCTTATGAGTAAATACAATATTACAAGTACTATCACTTTAGGAAATACTTTTTTCCTCAAGAAATCAGAATAACAGCTTATCGATATAATAAGTATAAATACTAATCAAATTCTTTGACTTGAAATCAAAAATGAAAATTCTTCAAGTTAAATTTTTGAGATATAGAAATAATTTTTCTCTAAAAGTAGAGCTATGCCATAGCTCAGAGAGGAATAAGTTTATTTTGTCTTTTTGCAATGAAATAATAATGGAATCTTAATGTAAAAAATGCCTTAGATATTACATATTATTTGTAAGTACAGAAAAAGGCTCAGAGAGATGAAGTAACTCAGCTAAAGTTATGCAGTAATGATAAACCAGTATTAAAACTCAGGTATCTTGCCGCAGAATCCATATTTTGTCTTCAACTTGGATCACTGTTACCACCACAAAATCTACTCATCAGTACACTCTACTGAAAAAGCCCTTAGAAGATCTTGGTTTTTGAATTTTTTTTAAATTCATAACTGAATTATATTTTATTTGACATTAATAAATGACAACAATGGTAAAAGCAGAAATAATTCTAGTTTCTTAAAGCTGCAGAATATAAAAAAAATTCTAATACATGTATCGGTCAACATATTCTACTTTTTTCTGTGGTAACAAACAGCCTCATAACTTTAGTGACTTAATGTAACAAATGTTATTGCTCACGTTACACATGGTGGAGACTGGTGGAAGCCTCTTCATCTTATAGCTTCATAATCTGCATGAATATGTGGTATCAGAAGTAAACAAGAATGCCTCACTCAGAGGAGGAGAGACTGGAGATTGTACATGGGCTTTCAAAGCCTCAGCCAGAAGTGTCACGTTGATTTTACGCACATTAATTAGCCAGAGCTGGCCAAATGACCTGACCTAGCTGCAAGAGAGTTGGCAGGAATAAGGAAGAAATAAAATATTTGGTGAGCATTAATGACTCTACCATATTTTTAGCTTTGTATGCTTTTGCTGTTTAGAGAGTGTAAGACAGGATTGCACAGATTCTGTTTTAGCTAAGTCTCCTACTGGTGTTTCAACTGGCTCATGAGTTCATGGATACGGTCTCTTGACCCTGCTTACACTGCTTGCACTTTCCTCTGTTTAAATATGACACACCCCAAAAACAAGATTAGCCATTTCATTATGATCTAAAGACATTCCTAGTTTAAAAACATGAAATATATAATTAATAAATTTTTATACCAATTACATGTTTAAATGTTAATATTTTGGATATATTTGGTTACCTAAGACATTTTTTTAATTAATTTCATCCTTTTACCTTTACTTTTTTCATTGTAGCTGTTAAGAACTATAAAGGTCTGAGATTTTCTCTTACTTACAAGCTAACAAGTTAACCTGCCATAAAGGCTGACAGAAGACATGATACTCCTGGGTCAGAAAGAAAGGAATGTATTACTCCTGGCACAGCAAACAGCATGAGCTTTGTGTTTGAAAACAATCAGTTCCCGTTGTGTCTCCAAGTCCCTGACAGCAGCCCAAGTGGGCTCTGTGTATGCAGTGGGTTCATTTAACAGCTGAGGCATCTCAAGCTGAGAGAATTAAAATCTTGTATGAAGAATTACAAGAAAACCTACCTGACTTCTGTCTCATGTAGAAAGACATTACTATTATGTCACACAGCAAAAATCTTCCCTTTGTTCCAGAGTGAGACACTATCTCTGTCTTCCAAAGTTCTTTTTTATACAAACTTCCTTGAAAAGATAGACTAGAACAAATGGGCAATCATTACCTTGTTCACAAGGAAAATTATCTCCCAGCTGAGACTACTAGAAAATTAAAAATTACATATGTGGCTTGCATTATATTGATTTTGGACAACACTGTTCTAACTATCTCTTCCAATTTTATGGGCTGCTTGTACTGCAAAAGTACTTTTTTATTTATTTAAGTAGCATTTCTTCACCCTATCTTAAAATCAGACCCTGTGGAATCCTTTTTCCTGGATTATAGCGATGACTATCTTAAAATTTTGTCTCCTATGTGATTTATTAAACCATAAATGTAATAGGTAGGTTTGTAAATGAACCACAGAGATGTCAGTGAAAATTACTATTTTTGGAAATGATGTTACTCCCTGTCACAGTAGCAGAAAGAGGTAAGCACCACCTTAACATTTAGCAGTCTCTTCCCTTTCCTCAGCAAAAGCTGACTCTGCCGCCAGAGTCAAGGTCCTCAGCTCTTCTAACTTCTTTTACAATAACTTCCTTATGGTCCCATTACACCCTACCTGACCAGCTTCAATCAGGAAAGACTGAAGGAAGAGTCTTTGTCTAATTCTTTTATTAATATTTTTCACTTGTTTTGCAGGTTTCCAATATCGATAGTTCCCAACTAATCAAATTCTTGATCAAGTGTTCAAGAAATTCTTAAGAATGGTGGGAATAAGATAGGTCCAGAGGATAACGTGACCTGCATAATAAGCAGTAGCCTCCCCATCCAGACAGCCAAAGTGTCCGGGGCTCCTTCCCAGGTGCATCCAGACTTCTGTTCACTGCCGCAAGCCAGGGATCTCAGCCTGCTTCCTTCTCCTTCCACAGAGGACGGCACCCACTCTGTTTTTTGGGTTTCTGGGCCCTCCTCCCACAACTGGATATAGAATGGGTCATGTTCTTCTCAACTCTTCCCACCTTTGTCCTTTCTACCCACCTGCCTCATTTCTTCTTTGCTCCCATTAAAGACAAGCACCCAGATATTCTTACATTAAGTGTGGTACTGCTTAATGTTAAGTGGAAAACAAACAGGAGGTGATCAACGTAACAAATAGGTAAGTTTCAGATTTTAAGGTATCTCACAAAGTTCTTAAAATGAGTGTTCCTGCTCTGTAGTTCATGGCTCATGGGTTGAGGTAGTAACTGGAAGCCTTCAGGTTTCCGCTCTATGCTTTGATTCTCCCAAGCCTACACTGATGCCTAAGATCAGCTAGCCAGTGTGCAGAGCAGGACCTGGATATCAGGTGTCAGGTTGCAAAGCCCATTTCATGACAGCTCTGCCCTTGTGGTTCAAGGCAGAGACTGAAGACCTGTCAAGCTATATTACCTTTATTTACCCAACAGGTACTACCAATATTTACCTGACAGGTGTTACTCTTGAGGATGGAAAGTTATGATTACTTTCACATATTTTTCTTCTCCAGTATTATTTGTAAACATAGTTAATAGAAATCCAACCTTATTGTGGTATGGGACTCCTGAAAATCTTCATATTAAAATGACTTCTGACCCTATAAGGTAAAGGTAGACCCTCCAGTGTCAGAGCAGCCTGGGCTTGTACTGGAAAACCACACAACCTTCCCATGGGACCTCATGTTCCTTTGGTCCCACTGACAGACCCAGCTATAAGAAAATATACAAGTGGGCAGGAGTGGGGCAAGGTTGATGCTATTCTATCTTTCCCTATACTCAGAAGAACACTGGGTTGACTCTATGTATTAGTTTAACATTCGCTGCTGTAACAAATTACACAAACGTGGTATCTTAAAACAATACAGATTTATTATCTTATAGTTCTTTAGGTTAGAATTCCAATAAGGAGATCACTAGGCTAAAATCAAGGTGTTGCTAAGGGTTCCTTTTTGAAGGCTGAAGGAGAAAATCTGCTGTTTTGCCTCCCTCCTCCACTTTTAAGAATCCTCATAATGACATTGGACCCACCCAGATAATGCAGAATAATCTCTCTATTATAAGCCCAGCTGATTACCAACTTTAATTCCATTTGCAACCTTAATTCCCTTTTGCCACATAAGCTAACATATTTACAGATTCTGGGGATTAAGACATGACCATCTTTTGGGCTGTTGCTCTGCCGGCTACACTCTTTTTCAGAACTCACACATGAAGAGTAAGGCTCATCATTTTCAGAAAGGCCAAAGGCAGTATCAGTCTTTCCAGAAGGGAGAATTCTTAGAGCAGAAGCTTGAGGCCAAAGCATCTTGGACATCTTCATTGATATTCACGAAGATACAAAAAAAGTTTTTCTGTACACTCAAGGAAAGTTCCCTGGCAAAGGAAATGTGAGCAATCTTTAGAAAAGGCTGCACGTAGTGAAAATAGGTATTTAAATAATTCTTACTGGCAAGTATCCAAAATTAAATCATGCAGAGTTAGTAATAATGTTAAAACCCATAATATTCTTAATTATTATAATAATACTCTACCTTTAGCAAATGTGTTACAAGTTTCACAGCACTTCAATTTACATTACTTTAAATGAAGGCATAGTTCTTGCCCTAAACTCATTTCCAACTGGCTTATAAATTGATTTGTTTATGCTACATAGCCCTTGGGATTAATCAACCATTCCAACTGTCCTGAATTTTCCTAAATAAATAGGCATTCCTGATATAATTAGTCCAGATAGTATGAAGCAATATGGAATTTAACACGAAAAATACATATTTTCCTAGGAAACATCAGACTTTTCAGAGTGTACCTCCCACCCATGCCCTGTTTAGCATTTTACAATATGTGCTACAATTCCTAATCAGATAAAAATTCTGCACGGTATCTGTGCTTACGGATTTAGGATTTTTGAAGACAAGGTAAGAATTTACGACAATTTTGCTAAGTCCACTTGTTAGAATAGAGCTCCTCTAACAAGGACTTTATATATACAGTGACCCAAAAGGGATAATCAGTTCTGCCGCCTCTCCCAGTGTGTAGCTGATGACATAGACTATTGTCTGTGTGTCACCCGGCACCTAAGCTGGACCTGGATCCTTATGACCAACCCGTAAGATGAGCTCGGCTTGTTTCCTGACCTGAGAACGGTCAGTGTGATGCTGCAACTGTCTTACTGGCCACCCCAAACGCTCCGTACACACGCACAGCACAGACCCGTGGAACCTCTGGCACATTCATTTTTCCTGTGGAATCTGTATTCTATCCTGGGAGTGAGGAAGACAATTGGGGTGGGAATGAGGGGGGCAAGGTTGTCTGCTTCTTGGGTATCAGAGCTCTTCTTTGAGCTGTACCAGTGACGGAAGTGTTTCAAATCCATTTTTTCAGAAGGTATTCTTATACTTAGAATCAGCACTGACATTGAATTCACGCCACTGCCTGGAAAATGGGTCAATGTTATTAGACATTCCCATGGAAGGAGTATGTCAGAATGCTCCTGTCTAACAGCTTCATGCTCAGTCTTACAGGGATGAAGGCTAGAAAATGGTACGTTACCATTTTAAAGCATTTAAATAATCACTTAAAATAACTTTTTGCAAATGGTCAATGTGAATATTAAGCTTATTAGCAAACTATACATCTTATTGTAAAAATCACCTTAATATTTAAAACTCTGAAGAGTTTGTCATCCAAAAGACATTTAGACTACTTCGTAACGTTGATAATTTTATCTCTCACCCTATTGCAGTAGCTGAATTCTGAAAAATACTATGTGTTTAAGTTATGAATACACATGCACACACATGCATACACACACGTGCACGTGCACATACAGTTTTTTGTGATAGCATTTCCTTCAGCTATAAGTTTGTCATATGGAGAAAAAGAGTCAATTTTACATAAAGATGGCATCTGTAGGTAACTATTTTGAAATTTTCTTATCAGTTCCTAGTATAATTTTTTCAAACAATCTAAAATAGTGCACCTAAAATCCATTTATTTTTAAAATAATGATTTGCTTCTAAACAGTTCAGAATGCATTATTAATAATTTCTTTCTATTCTCTTCTATTTAAATTTATTTGATAATAGAATGTCACATTATTGTGGGTTTTTTAATAAATTCTATTTTTTTTTTTTTTTTTGAGACAGTCTCCCTCTGTCGCCCAACCTAGCATGCTGTGGTGTCAGCCTGGCTGACAATAATCTCAAACTCCTGGACTCCAGCAGTCCTCCAGCCTCCTGAGTAACTGGGACTACAGATGCACACCACAATGCCCAGCTAATTTTTTCTATTTTTAGTAAAGACGGGTCTCACTCTTGCTTAGGTTGGTTTCAAACTCCTGAGCTCAAGCGATCCTCCCACCTTGGCCTCCCAGAGTGCTGGGATTATAAGCATGAGCGACTGCACCTGCCCTATTGTGTTGTTTTTAAAAAAAGTTTTTAATAGCAACACAGGAAGGTGAGAATTCTATTGTAGAGAGTTTTGTAAAACACCCAAAATCAATAAGCTGATACATCTTTTCCCAGGGTCTAATCTGAAAATTTGTAACAAACAGGGCAAGGAAGCCTGAGAGATACAAAGCAAGACACCAGCATCAGCTAGCAATCCCTCCTGGGGCCAAGAATGGGTGTCCAGCTCTGGTCCAGTCCTGTTCCACACTCAGGGCTGCTGCATTCTACCCTTTTGTTTCTGATGAGGTGTAAGAGGCTTCCTGTCTAAACCACATGTGGTTATAATTCCATGATCCCCATAGTAACAATGGAAAAGAAAAGTAAGCTAGTGAATTCTGTGGAAAGTCAACCAGGATGTTAGCAATTCCTCTGTGCTGACTAGTCATCTTTCTGCTGTTGAACCTTCCTGTCTTTAATTTAAGAAATTTTATTTGCGTCACACTGTAAGTGAGATTCCAGACAGCAACGTCTTTCATTATGAAAAAGAGAAAAGAAAAATTAGGCAGGACACAAGGCATTCATGTGAAAGTTTGCTATTTATCAGTGTGAATTTGCGGTGGTGATTTTTGGTGAAATTCCCCAGAATTTAAATAGGCAGTTTGGGAAGAGCATTTGTTCTCACCAAAATACTATTTGGGAACAGAATCTTTCTATGATATATTTTAAAGACTTGTCTAAATCTTTTTGTTGAATAAAATATTGTTTGAACTTGAAAGAATTTCAGCTAGAGCCTGATCATAATTTTATTACATGGAGAATTTTTGATAACAGCTTTATTGTGATATAATTCTCATATCATGTAATTTTCCCATTTAAAGTGTATAGTTCAATGGTTTTAGTATATTCAAAGAATAGTGCAACCATTACCACAATCAATTTTAGGAAATTTTTATCACCCACAAAGAAAACCCTTTGCCCTTTAGCTATCACCCCACAATTGCCTCAGAACAACACCCTCTTCCTCCAGCTCTAACCAAACACCTATCTACTTTCTGTCTCTATAGAGTTGCTTATTCTGGACATTTCATATAAATAGAA
>CAUYSK010104264.1:0-21058 GCA_963575035.1 Avahi laniger
CCTGTAGTCCCAGCTACTTGGGAGGCTGAGGCAGTAGGATCGCTTGAGCCCAGAAGTTTGAGGTTGCTGTGAGCTAGGCTGACGCCACGGCACTCGCCCCAGGCAAGAAAGTGAGACTCTGTCTCAAAAAAAAAAAAAAAAAAGGAAGATAACGGGGATTTGGGCCGAGGTGACTAGAAGCCCGTGAGGTTTGTGATGCCGATTAGATAGCTCAGCGCTGGTGTTGAAAAGGCGGTTGGTTTGACAAGTCAGCAGAGCAGGAGAAAGGTCAGGGCTGGTGTCCTTAGCATGTGGACAGTATTTAGTGAGCCTGGAGGCGGTCACCTAGGAAGGAGGGTACATGGAAAAAAGAGAAAGCCACTCTTAACGTCCGGAGCCCTGCGGCACTCCTAGAAGTTGGACAGGAGGGGGACCAAGCCCAGGACACAGAGAGGGAGCAGTCAGTGCAGCAGGAGGGCAAGCTGGGCACGTCCTGGAAGCCACGTCGTGGACACGTGGAGGAGAGAGTTAGCGGTGGCAAAGGCTGCTGAGCCAGGCGTGGGAGAGCCCAGAATGGGCTATTCTCCAGGCGCAGCAGCGTGGAGGTCCCTGGTGACCTTGAGAAGAGCTGCTTTGGTGGCATGTTGGGGTAAAAGCCTATTTGGAGCCCACGAGAGAGAGAGTGGAGACAGTGGGTAGAGGCCGTGCTTTCAAGGAATTTTATTTGAAGGGAAGGAGAGGGAATGTGGCTGTGGCTGTTTTTTTAAGACAGAAAAACTGCAGCGTATTTGTGGGATGATGGAAGGATCCAGTAGAGGGGGCAGAGTTGAGGACGAAGGAGAGACAGTTGCCTTGACGGCCGGCCGCCCACCAGTGGGACCTGCTAGGCAGCTGAGGGCCAGCCTCTGCCGGGAGCCCAGGCAGGTGGGATAAGTGGGCGCCGGAGCCGAGGGGCCATGGTGCGAACTTGGAATTCTCTTCTGACGGCCGCACCCTTCCCGGGGAGGTGGGAATCGAGGTGATCCGCCGAGAAGGGAAGGAGGTGACGGGAGGTTTGCAGAGAGAGGAGAAGGTCCGAAACAGGTTTTTGGTAGAATTAGCAGACCCTGAGACTGGGAGATGAATGCCTTCCCCAAATCACACAGCCCACGGGCAGATGCAGGCTGACTGCCGCAGGGAGCCTTGTGTGTTCCTGACGTCCTTTAGAGGAGAAACATGGATACAGAAGGGAATTCTCCCTGAGGTAGGCACTATTATAATAATCATTTTTTCTGATGAAGAAATCTGAGGCACAGAGCTGTTAGGAACTTGTCCGTGGTCACAGCCTGTAAATCGTACAGCTAGAACTTAAACCCCAGTGTCAGATCCCAGAGCCTGTGTCCCTATCTGCTAAGCTAACTGGCCATTCTCTGGCCTCACACACACCAGGAAGGTAGCTGGGGAGAGCGGCTCAGAGAGGGTCACTGACATCCTAAGGTCACACAGCAGCCAGAATTCGTTCCACCTGTCTGGATTCATTCTTCTGCCCTACAAACACGAACAGAGACTCTTTCAGGACTCAGGGGAGACAGACGGGCAACCAGATCCTGACAGTCCAGTGGGACAAGGGCCGTGACAAGGGATTTGCATCGTGCCATCGGAGCCCAGAGAGGGCAACGGAAGGCTCTGGAAAGGGGCCAGAGAAAGCACAGAACAGACCATGTTTGAACTGAGTGCACGGGTGGGGGATGAGGGATCAAGACAGTCCCCAGTGCTGGGAACAGGATGATCCCAGTAGGTCAGGGATTGTGCCCTTGGGGTAGGGATGGAGAGGGGCTGGGACAGCCACAGAGCTGGGGCTCCCCTGTGCGTGCCGTAAGTTGTTGCTGATTTCACAAAAGTGAAAGAACACCTCCTACTTCTCTTAAACTTGGTCCTGCGCCCTCGTTGACAGAGGGGGCCAGAGTTGGGAGAAGGGCCCACTTTCTGGCAGACTGGGTGGTGGCTCCAGGCTGTCCTCCTGGGGGAGGTGTCTCTGTGTGCTCTCAGCCTTACAGGGACTTCCACACTGGGGCCCAGCAGGGTGAGGGCCATAATTCCAGGAGGCAAGAAGCACATCCGAGGCCCCTCTTCCCTGCCCAGCCACTGACCCAGGGGAGGCCCTTGAGCAGGGGGTCTGGGAAGCTCTCTGTCCCAGCTGCCACCTGCTCCATCCCTGTCACAGCTCAGACCAGGCACCTTAGCCTGACATCCAAGGCCCTGTGAGGTCTGAGCCTTGCCAACTTCTCATTCTCCCTCAGTATCACACTCAGCTACAATGAACCATATTTAGGTCTTAAATGAGCTATATTCTCCCTCCTGCATACTTTTGCACATGCCGTTCCCTTTGCCTGGATCCCTCTACACAATCCTCAGTCTTTGACGGTCAACCCTTACTCTCTTTCACTTAGTTTATAAACACCTCCTCTGAGAAGGCTTCCTGGGTTTCTCAGGCTGCCCTGGGCTTTCCTGGTCTCACTGTTTCGTCATTGCCTGTGTGGCTGTTGCCCTCACTGGCCTGCAAACTTGGAGGGGTCAGGGGCTGGCTCTGATTCATCCCCAGCAGCCAACACAGTAAGTGTTTGTTGATGAACGAAGAAAGAAATGAGTGAGTCCCAGTTCTGCTGCTAGAATAGTGCCCAGCATAAGGAGGCACTCAATAAATATTTGTCGAACGAAGGAACTTGCTCAGACTTCTTCCTCTGAGCCTCAGTTTCCTCCTTTGTAAAACAGGGATGCTGGGATCCCCTTCTCGACTCGCTCACAGGTGAGCGGATGGATGTGGGGCTTGCTGCTTGCCCCAGAGCGGGGCTTCTCACCCTCAGCACTGTCGACACCTGAGGCTGGATAATTCCTTGTCGTAGGCACCGTCCTGTGCGTTGTAGGATGTTTAGCAGCATCCCTGGCCTCCACCCACTGCATGCTAGTGGCCACCCCTCTCAGCTGTAACAAACGAAACTGTCTCTGGACATTGCCACATGTTCTCTGAGGAGCAAAACGGTCCCAGTTTAAAACCACTGGCCCAGAGAAAGCCGCCTGCAGAAGGGCTGAGAGAGCGGCAGCTAGCAGCACGTGCCCTGAACGTCCTGCCGAGAGCAGAGGCCCCTGGGGAGTTCAGAGAACAGTGACCTGGTTGGCTGGGCCCCTTCCTTTGTCTGTGGGGCCTGTGAAGTCACTCTGGCTCCTCTGCCAGCACCAAAGCCCTTTATGTCCCGATGGGAGATGGGAGCGGTGCCCCCAGAGACCTGGCCCACAGATTCTAGCAGCTTCCTGTCTGCCCCTCCCCTCCGGCTCAGCCTTCCTATTGGGTCACCTGAGAACCCCGTCTAGCACCTGTCACTCCCCTGCTCTGGAACTTCTATTCTCGACCACCCCACCCCCTGCCCCACCCCCGGCCTGGCATCAGAAAGCCTTCCTCCATGCACCCTTCCTGCCTACCTGGTCTGGATTCCCCAGCTCCCAGCACAGACTGCCTCCCCAGCCAGCCCAGGCAGCCCGTTGTCCCAAGGACATCGGATACTACCTCCCTTGCTCCCGCCAGCTCCCTCTCTGGGCCAAGCTCCCCCACCCCGGCCCCACCCCAGACACTTAGCTGAATCCAATCATTTTGAGTCTCAGCACAGTCATGCCTGGCTGTGTGACCCAGGGCAAAGCACTGCCCTCTCTGAGCCTTCATTTCCTCACCTATAAAATAGGGATAGTCACATTTATCCCCCAGGGTAGGTATGAAAATTAAAGTATTTATTCGTGATGATAATCCTATGACTTGGTAGATACTTGATACTTGTTTGTTATCGTTATGATTGTGAATCATCTGATGGTTCCTGCGTCTTGCCGAACAGGCTTTCTGGGGCCACAAGATGGAAAGAACAGGATATGAAAAGACCTCAGCTCAAGTTCCAACTCTGCTTCCACCCCAAGCGGCAACTTGACCAAGCTACTTAACTCACAGAGGTCTCATTGGAGCCTCAGTCTCCTCTTCTGAAAAATGGTTACAGTAGTTTGTGTGCCTGGGACTGCTGTGGTGTTCCCATGAGCTAGTGGGTGTGAGGATGTTTTGTAAATGCCTGCCCTGAGCAGCTGAGGGCCCGAGAAGTGGAGGGCCTGAGGGAGCAATTTTTCAAAGGCCTGGCCAGAGGAAACAGCCACAGGCTTTTCCTGTCCTGTCAGGCTTGAATCCGAGTCTCTGAGAACAAAGAAACACGAGCTGCTGGCTGCCACGTGAAGGTGCTGGGCTGTGTCCTGGAGGGTTTTCTCTGCTGCTCCGGCCGCTGCAGAGTGGTTGACCAGCAGCCAGGAAACGTTTCCTGAGGCCTCCACAGTGCATCCTCCTGAGTGCCTTTGACCTTGACGCTTAAAGGGGCGGAGAACACACCTGGAGACCAGACGGGCTGCCTCAGTGCCTGGCTTTTTGTTTTTATGAAACTCAGCGTCCTGGGACCTAGAAATGAGCTCTGACCTGTAAAACAGTGCGCCCCAGGGGACTGCTTTTGTTGTGCTGGGTCTGTCACCTCTCCTGAGGATAAAGGATGGGTGGAGGGATTGCCATTCGCTACACAGGGACCGAATTCTCAGAGGGGGAGAGAGTGTTGCCATGCCCCCTTTACCTTGCGTAGGCTTAGGAGGCTGAGGCTGAGCCCCCCACCCCTGCCCCGAGCCTCGGTTTCTACCTATTGCTGATCTCAAACCATCCTGGATACCACGGCTACAAGGCCCAGGTCCCCCTGGCACTCAGAACTGCTGCCACTCACACCTGGACACTGGCCTGCTCTGCCCCTCGCCCCTTTGCTGTAGACCCCTGAGTGTGACCCTCCCCTTGCCGTAGGGGCGGCCCGTCTGTATCTGATTAGGTTCTCTCCCTACTCTTCCTCCACAGCACTCCTTACACCCCCCTCCAGCGCCACCCCACTGTGGGAATTCCCTGCATTCCACGGGGCAGGAGCCTGCTGGCTCTGACATGCCGCCCTGTGACCAGTCAGACGGCAGGGCGAGGCGTCCGCCCACGGACTCCGTGTCAGTCTTCTGGCGGCCCCCCTCTTTCTGTTCCCTGGACAGAGGGCTGTGTTTCCAGTGACCCCTCTCTTCACAGGGCTAATTGTTTCCATGCAGCACTCTGAGTTCTAAGGAGAGGAAAGAAAAGTGTAAAATGCAAAACTAAATTTACTCCTGACAGATCTTGGAAGGAGCAGTCAGCTTTGTCGGGGTGTATGAACAGAAGCACGGCTCAGGGACTGTCTGGTGCTCCCTGACGGGGACAGTCACCACCATTGAGGCATCTTATTTCTGTGTGCGCACTCAGCCAACAGAGGTGATGGAAGCGGGGGCAGTGCCCCAGCCCAGCATAGTCATGTCCCTGCCCCACCGGGGACGGAAAGAGCCAGAGAACGGACGCAGAAGCCCTTCGCTCCAAGGAACCGAGACGGGCTTCCTTCTCCCCACTTTTCCTCACCTCTGTCTCGCTCTGGCCCGGAAATGGTTGTCCAGGCTGAGGAGAGCCAGCCCTAGGTTCCCCTCACTCCTTTGGCTGGTCACCAGGTCCCTCGGGGAGGAAAGAGTGAGCAGAGGTCTTGACGGGAGGTCATGAGATTTTTAGAGCCAGACCTGCTAAGCCAGTGTGGCCAGCCCAGAGCCAGGTGACCCAGCCTGTGCCACCTGCCCACCACGAATGGAGCCAATTTAACTTGCTTAGTCTTTCTGGATACCTGCATCATGCCGGGACTGTGCTGGGCCCTAGACATGCAGCAGAGAGCCTGGTTAGATGGTACACAGCCCCTGCACTCCTGGCGCAAATGGGATAAGATGTGATGTGGGCACAAAGTTAAGAAATTCCGTAGGCAAGAGTGAGCAAACACGCTGGGTGGCCAGGAAGGCTTTCCAAGGCTGGGCCCTTTGAATCGAGCCTTGTGGCTTCGGTTGCAGCAAGCAGAAAGGAGGTGGTGGGGGGAGCAGTGAGAGCAGGGGCTTTCGTTGTGGGCCTGAGTGGGTGGGAACGGCCGCGAGAGGTGCGCTGGGGCTAGACTGCAGATGACCTCGGTTAGTCCCCGCTCAGCCGGTATTTGCAGGGTGACCTGGGACTAGTCATGTCTTCTCTCTGGGTCTCAGTTTTCCCATCTGTCAAATGGAAGAGTTGGCCTAGAATTAGTGTTTTTCAACCTTTTCACACCCTTGTGTACTTTTCGTAACAAATAATTTGGAACGTCTCAAAGACAATATGACCTTTCTACAATTCGAAGTATAACCCTTACTCAATCTTAAGTGCGATGTGTGTATGTGAGTGTGTATACATACTCTGGCTATACTATGAAGGAAAGTAGAAGGAAATTATTTATAATAAAACATTTCATATGTCAATATGTAGATGTTCACTCTCAACCATGCCAGAAAACGTAATGAAGTAGTCAGGGACTTTTCTTAAAGGTGAACACCATTCTTCCTCACGTGCAGTCCTGAGCAGGTAGGTTGTATGTCAGTGCTGTTGCCCTTAGAGATGTATTTATCCAGCCTTCCCTCAGTTTACATGGCAGCATTCCAAAATATTCAGTATATATTAAAACTGCAAAAATTATTTCACGTTCATACATAAAATGGAGTTAGGTTGTAGTTTCAGGTCATTATAGAAAAAGATTTTTCATCCATGTAAATGTCTGGTAGGATGTTTGGAAATCCCTGGGGGTGGGGGAAGGTGTGGGACAGAACTTCCTTGTGTAAGACTGTCCTGTGCATTTCCTCTGGGGTCTTTAGCATGCCTGGGTCCCACCTGTCATTGAGACAACTCCAACACCCCCACAAATTTGCAAATCGCGCCCTACCAGGATGCAGCACCTATGTAATCTTTAAGCTCCCTCCCAGCTTGAAAAGTCCCTCATTCTGGACCTCGTTCTAGTTAACTTTGTTAGTGCCCACTATGTGTCTTGCCCTGGGCATCAGACAGTGAACAAGCAGCCGTAGCCCCTGCTCCTCTGCAGCCAAGTTTAGATCTGGAAGGACCTTAGCCATCATTCTTACAGAGGAGGAAGAGGAGGTCCAGAGAGGGTGAGCTTATATTCAGGGTCACACAGCAGACTGTGGTCTCCTGGGTACCAACCAGAACCCTGCCATCAGGGAGGCACTGCATAGAGAAGGCACAGCCTTCTCTCTGCTCATCTTCTGTCCCTCCTCTGCCCCCACAGTGCCGGCTGCTCTGACCCTGGACCCAGGCACTGCCCACCAGCGCCTGATCCTGTCTGATGACTGCACCATTGTGGCCTATGGCAACCTGCACCCACAGCCACTGCAGGACTCGCCGAAGCGCTTCGACGTGGAGGTGTCGGTGCTCGGCTCCGAAGCCTTCAGTAGCGGCGTCCACTACTGGGAGGTGGTGGTGGCAGAGAAGACCCAGTGGGTGATCGGGCTGGCACATGAAGCCGCCAGCCGCAAGGGCAGCATCCAGATCCAGCCCAGCCGTGGCTTCTACTGCATCGTCATGCATGACGGCAACCAGTACAGCGCCTGCACGGAGCCCTGGACACGGCTCAACGTCCGGGACAAGCTCGACAAGGTGGGTGTCTTCCTGGACTATGACCAAGGCTTGCTCATCTTCTACAATGCTGATGACATGTCCTGGCTCTATACCTTCCGCGAGAAGTTCCCCGGCAAGCTCTGCTCCTACTTCAGTCCCGGCCAGAGCCACGCCAATGGCAAGAACGTCCAGCCGTTGCGGATCAACACCGTCCGGATCTAGTCCAGGCGCAGGAGACCACAGCCTTCTGGGGCCACTGCCACCAGCAAGAGCCCTGCCCAGGAGATGGGAGCCCTAGACTCTGGCCCACCTTGGCCACTCTGAGACCTCAGGCCAGTTGTTTACCCATCAGCCTCCATTTCTGTCTGTAACATGAAATTTGTGCCCCATGATTCCTGAACTGTCTTCCAGCATTGGTGTTCTGTAGCTCTGACCTTGATGGGGATACAGCTTTGGTCCAAGGATGTGACTTGGCTTCTCCTCAGGGCAACCCCTGCCCATCCCTCATCCCCATCCTCTCAGGGGCAGGGGACTACCTCCCTTTGTCTCCCTCCTGCCCAGCTGCCCTGGCCTCAGGAAGTGTCAGAGTGTGGCCAGTGGTTGACAACCCAAAGGATACACAGAGCCCTCCTATGCCCCATGGCCTAAGACCTGCACCTGACCGAGCTACTGATGGGCCACTTTACCCTGGACCCCGGCCCACAGTGGGCACAGGCAGTAGCTGCTCCTAGGCTTGTCCGAGAACCACCCTCTCCTGTCACCCCCATCCCAAGAACTATAAGGTTCCTGCTTTTCCCTGGATCTGCAGGTGAGCAGTGGTGCTGGGGCCTGTGGGAGGTACCCGGTATTCAGGCCCCGATGTTGCAGTCACTGTGCCACCACCTTCCGCCCACAGGCCTAAGGGCAGGATGAGGGCACACCCCAGGCGGGTGCAGAGCCCATCAGCCTAAAGCCACCTGCAGAACAAGCCTCACCGGCTGATCGAGATCCCCAGCAGCTCTGGACAAGGGTCCAGCCAGCCCTCGTCAGCCAGACCCTGTGACCTTCTAGGGTGTGGGGAGGCTGCTGAGAATAGTTGTTACAATGAGGACCCAAGCGCTGGGAGGAGCTGCTGGCTGGGACCCCTTGCCAGACTTAGCATCTATCTCAGTTAGGATCCTGTTGCGGAAAACAAGAGCCACTTTAGCTGGCTTCATTAGACAAGGATTTATTACCTGGTCCCTGGTGGCTTGCAAAATCCTTGGAAGGGCTGGAAGAGCAGACTCGACTGAATTTCCAAGAACAGCTCCCAGCCACCAAATTCATCATGTCTGCTGTGACCGGGAAAGCCTCTCCAGTCTGCAGGAAGCCACTGCATCAGACAGCTGCTGACTGCGGAACTGTGCTCCCTCTGCCACCAGCCGTGCCAGCGAACTGCTGTCCGAGGCCTGCCTCTCTCCCACTTAACCCAGTTTCCAAACCCAGATCTCTACAAGGGATTCTGTTTGGGGACACTGAAGTCAGATCCAGAACCTTGGCTACAAGGGAGTCTGGGAAATGTAATTTTCACCTTTCCGGTGCCAGCTCGCTAGGAGGAAGCTGGGAGGGATGTTCAGCAAGCCCATCTGCATTCGGTGCCACAGGAAGAACTCAGGAGAGACTGGAGCCCACCTCTAGGCCTCGTCCTGCCCTGTGGCTCTGTCCCTGCCCAGAGGCGGGCACCCGATGAGTGAGCTGCAAGACCGTCTCCCGGCCTCGGCTTTTCCTCCTAGTCGTGGGGCCTCGACTGTGTACTTGGGGTCTCTGAACACACCATCCCAAAGGAGCCAGAAGAGCTGGACTTGGGGGGCTCTTACTCAACAACTGCTGCCTACTGGGGCCTCCCTGAGCAAGAATAATCCTCAGCCCCACCCCACCCCTTCCACTACCAGAATCTGGGCCACCCCAGCAGTATTTTTATTTAAAATGTTGCCCATTTTGTGAGTTATGATCGATTTGTATTAAAGTTAAGGATGTCAGTCGTCATTTCCGTTCATTTTGACAAACACAAAGGCCCGCCCATTCTGTCCCGGGCAGTATGCGTGCGTGAGTGTGGCTAATCCACAAAGCGGCCCTCCTGGGTGAATATTAGTAATATGCTCATCTTACGGAGAGGAAAAATGAGATTCAGAGAGAGGACGTGACTGACCTGCAGTCCCATGTCCCACACTGGTAAACGCCACACCACGACCCTGTCCAGACACTTTCCAGCCAGGGAAGACTCTCGGTCATTGCCTGAGGAGCAGGCAGAGGGGGAGTACCCATGGGACAGTGGCAAGAGCCTGGTCTCTGGAACCACACAGACCTGGACTCGAATCCACGCTCCATCACTGGGTGACTAGAATCATGACTTCACCTCTATGGGCCTCAGTTTTTCCACATGGAAAATGGGGATAATAACACCAATTTCACATGATTTATTGGAAAGCCGTAAAGTGCAGTGCACTTAGGGAGGCCCTGCCTCTCCCTCCAGCTGCCTCCCAGAGTCGGTGCCTGGAGCTCTGTGGGTCCCCTGAGCCTCTAGCTCTGACCCTAAGGAGTCGCTCTTCCTCCTGTGCCCTGGGAGGGGTATGGGACCACCTGGGAAAGGAAAGTCCCTGGGTCTGCCATGTAGAAGGAGGTCCATCCATCCCACTCTGCCTGATAGGGAAGCAGCCAGGCCAGGAGTCGGCGGGCCCTGCAGGTGGACACACCAAAAGGGGAGGCCCCGGGGCCTGTGCAGTCGTGCGGCGCAGCAGCCTTGGAGACAGGCGTCCCGGGCCTCACCTTGGCTTTTCATTGACTCCTTTCACCCTAAAGGTCCGTTCCTCAGTCTCCTCACCTGCAGAACGAGGGAGACTAGACTGGATGCTCTCCGAGGCACCAGGTGGGTCTTCTTCTCTAGCCTGGAGGTGGGGAGAAAGGAGCAGGAACCCCCAGTCCTCGACTTGCCTGGGTTTCTCGGAAGAGGGCTGTGAACAGGGCGTGGGCAGAGGGCTCTGATGGGCGGAGAGCAGCCCAGTTTACAACTAAGTTACGGGGGGCGATTCTGAGGCTAGAACGCCCCCGACCTCCCCATTCTCTCAGATCCTGACTCCCCCAAAACCGTGCCCTCCCATTTTTGCTCAGTGGGTCTGTGTTCACTCTGCCTTCTCCCTCTGGAGGAGGAGCAGCCCCCCGCGGCCCTCCCGCCCTGTTCCCCACTCAGCCTCAGCACAGCTCCAGGAAGCGCTAACACTTCCCAGGCTTCGCTCTCCATTTCCAGGTGTCTGGGAGTACCTGGAGGGGCCTAATTTGCATACTAACTGGGGACTCCAGGAAATTAGGGTGCCTCCAGGAGGTATATTTGCATACGTGTCCAGAGACTTCCTGAATGAAGAAGCTGGAATTGTTAGGCTGATACCAGGAAGCCCCTAGTTAACACAGTTTAGTGAAGAGCAGAGATGAAGGCAGCCCTGCTGGTGCCCCTGGGCTGGAAAAAAAATTGATTGAATAGCCACCACCCCACTGGGAGTCCCCATTCGTGGACAGCAAGAAAAGTGATGGTACTCTTTACCCCTTACCTAACCACGCCCGTGAGGTTGCTATCACTGTGCCATGGTTGGAGCAGGGAAACATTACATCCCAGAGGACCCGCGGCCAGTGCTCAGCAGAACTCAAAATCAGACGAGGGCCACTCAAAACTAAAGCAAAGCCCCTTGCTGGACCTCTCTGGAAACGCTTCTCAACTCTGAGGGCTGCTTTCATGACAGGCAGCAGCGACCAGAACTGTGACCCCTGGGACTCAAAGCGGGAGCTTAAACCACACTCCATCCGTTATGGAACCGTGCAATTGCGAGTCAGGTCTCAACTGCGGGTTAAGCTTCGTGTGTCTCCTGGGGCCAAGGGTGCCTTTTGAAGGCCCCATGTGACCTTGAGCAGGACTGTCTCCTTCCCTGGTCCTCAGTTTCCCCGTCTCTATTGAGGAGGGGTTAGGGATCTAGTTGACTGATTGCCAGGGACCCAGCTCTGACAGCGCAGGATTCTGTAAGTGCAATGTTGGGTCCCACGGCTTGCCCTGCTCAGCACCTAATAAGGCCATTAGCTCTGGATCCTTCTCTCTGGGGTGGCAGCAGGGACAAAAAACAACAGAGATAAGGTCTCTTGGCAACACAGAGCTTGGCTCAGGGGCTCTGGGGACAGGCCTTCCCTCCTGCCAGGGAGGCCATCCCGGGAGGCTGACTGCTCACAAAAGGGCAGTACAGCCTGCTTGGGTCCCAGCTCTGTTTGCCACCCCCCAGCACACCATCAGGAGGTCAGTTACAGAGACCCATGTCACAGGCTTAAATGCAGGGGGTGGGGAGGAGGGGAGAGAGGGAGGGGGAAGGGGGTAGAGGGAAGTGGAGTACTAGCCAGGGTGCTCAATCATCATTCCCACCAGGACACGGCAATTTCTCCTTACTCTGGGACACCAGTGATTCCACCTGATATCCCTGGAATCCTGAGCCACAAAGGGGAAGAGCAGAGCAGGAACCCAGAGAGAGCGAAGTAGGAAGGGAGAGGGAGAGGGGAGACAAAGGGAAGGAAAGAGGGGAAAGGGAGAGAGGGAGAGGGAGAGGGAGAGAGATGTAGTCAGGAGGTACAGACTCCAAAAAAATAGGTACTTTTTTTGGGGGGAGGAATACTTTTATTTTGAAATATATTCATTTTTCTTTGTTTTTCTTTTCCATCTTGATGAAAATTATGTGTTTTTTTAAACCCCGATACAAAGTAGAACAAACAGTCTTCTATCAGCTTTCAAAATTTTGGCAGTTTTATCGTATTTCTGACTGTTACAAAATCCTCCCTGCTCGCCCTAGGAATAGGATGAAGTAGGGGAAGGTTGAGGCTTTGGACTAGAAGGCCAGGGGCTTCCTACCCTGATGTCAAGACAAGGAAGGGCCTTTTGGGAGGCTGGAGTCAGAAACACAAAGCCCCCCACATCCTGATGAGCTCCCCAAAACTGTGGGACTAGGTGTGATCAAGTCTGAATGTTGGAGGGGTCTGGGTGATCCTCAGCCCAACCCAAAGCCCAGAGAGGTTAGTTTCTAGCTCCAGGCCACACAGCACACTGCAGAGCTGAGCCGAGAACTCAGGTACCCTGGTTCCCAGTCACACGCAGGGGAGGAAGACTGACGAGCTGAGAGCACCGAGGCAGGATGGAAGGGGCAGGGGCAGGCTGAGGAGGGTGGTGTTCACAGGGAAAGGGCCTCACGTCTAGAAAGGGGTGTAGGGGTGCCTATCAGAGTTGGGGACTGCAGCTCCTCAGAGAGGGGAAGGAGGGGACAAAGTGGTGACAGAATCAAGAAGTTCTGTCTGGGGTGGAGACAGCCCAGCTGAGCAGGCTGGGCAGCATCACAGACCCCAGCACGGCTGCGGAGAGACCACTAACCTCAGCCCCACCACTGACACGGAAGAAAACTGAGACCCAGATGCGAAGACACCAGGCTGCGGGGTCCAGTCAAGCCCAGATCCGGGTCTCCTGACTCCCAGCCACTGGGTCTTCTCATGCAACCTGCAACCCCTCTTGTGGGTTCTGGTGCCTCCTCCTTCCCCTGGGACCCTGGCGCCTGAGCAGAAGGAGAAGCGGAGTGAGCTTCAGGCACCAAGAGCTGGGAGTCTTCCTCTGTCCTCTTCCCCAGGGACTGGGGAGAGCTGGTCTGGACCCCGACCGCCCTTCCTCCAGGACACAGCCAGCTCCTGTCTGCCCACACCCGCCCCTCCCTTGCTGGCAACAGAGTTCACAGCGGCACCAGCCCCAGCAGGGACACAGCCCAGTGCAGGCAGCTGCTGGAGCTGCAGGGATTCCCAGGTAAGCGAGGTGCTGGGACTGATGGCCCAAGGGGGTGCCCTGGGACCACAGGTGGTTTGGGTTTTAGAGTCTTTTTTGCCAGAAAAGGGACTTTTGCCCCCTTCACTCCCTGCAGGCTGAGACCCTGGGCCTGCTTCTCCTGCCCACCGCGTACCCTAGGCCAAGCCCCTGCCTGACCAAGCTGCCAGGAGTGGGGTCCTGGGGCCCAGCAGCTCTTTTCTTGCCAGTGGGACAAGGGAGAAGCAGATAAGGGCCCCAGAGACCCCAGAAAAAGCCCAGACAGGCTGGAGGTGTGTGCATCTCACCCGTGTGGAGCTGTGGGTAGAGACGTGGGCGGACCTTGCTAAACCTGGAGGGGGCCCTGGCTCCGTCCCTGACTCACCAATGACCCTGGACAGCTCCCTTCGTCACCACTTTAAGGGTCTCTGTTCCTCATTGGCTCAGCAAGAGGGACAGGCTAAGGTTCTAGCCTGAGGCAGCTTCCTGGAGTTTGCCCAACAGTAGCCCCCTCACCCTCCCTGTTCCTCTTTGGGGACCTCCCTTCACCACGTTCCTGGAAAGCCCTTCCCCAATTCCTTCATCCCACCATCAAAATTGACCCTCCCGTGTTCCTCCAGGTAACGGGCTTATGGGTTGGGATGTTTCTCCCTCCCTGACCTATGCACACATATAACAGGAACTGCTCCCAAAAGAGTAGCCAAGGGTGGCATTTCAGGCACCCCGACAAGAGTGGGGGAAAGACTATGGGAGTGATAGGAAGGGAGAGGGGACTTCTTATGACACCACGTGGGCAGCACTACGGCTGTGACTGTGGGCACAGACCAGGCCAGATGTGGTGGTGGCTCCTGTTTACCAAGAAGGTCTGTCCTACACTTGGCCACCAGCACCCTGACATAGGCTAATAATGGCCACACACCACAACCTTTCTGTCTGCAGGGCTTCCTCTGCAGGAGGAAAAACACAGTGTTTTTCCCAAATGGAGAATGGTACCCATGGTGTTGGGCCTTAACACATCTGCTTTTGGAATACTCTTTCTCCTGCCTCATGCCCTCCTTTCCCTTCCTGTTGAAATCTTAGCCACCCGTCATGTCCCACTCAAGGCAGGCTGCGCCAGTCATCTAGGTCCAGCAGAATTCATTGCTCCCGGGCTTTCAAAGAAGGACTTTGGGTCTCCCATCACCACTAGACTCTAAGCATCTTGAGGCAAGCATCACGTCCTACCGTTCTTCCCACTGGATGCAGAGAGGGCCTCAGAAAACGTTTGCAGGCTGAGACTGGCTAATGTCAAGCTAGAATCATGAAAACCACCCCATCTCCAAGTTGGGAGGAACCTTAGAGACCAGAGATAACCCATAAAGATGTTCCGATGGAAGCTGAGCTCCTAAGACGAGCCTCACTGACCACCCCCGAGCCAGATTTTGTGCAGGGAGAACCAGGGAGAACCAGCAGAGACTAGAAGTCAGCAGCTGTTAACAGCTGGTGCAAGTCCCTTCAGGCATTTTTGCTTATGTATAAACAAAATGTCATTTCCTTTTACAAAAATATGATTTTCCTTCACATACTATTCTTTGTCTTTCTATGCATTCTATGGAGTAAATTCCTACAAATGGACTTGTTGGTCAAAAGCTTTGCTCATTTGAAATGTGTTGCTTTCCTATGTAATTTTTTCTTCTAACATGCTCGTTGTAGAAAATTTGTAAAATAAAGTCAAGACATACAAAGTAAAAATCAGCCATCGGCCACTGTCCAGAGATCACCACTACTGGCATTTTGTTGATAAGGTTTATAGTCTTTTTTCTGTGTGAATATAGTTTAAAACAATTGAAACACTCTACCTGTTATCATTCCACAGATTGTTGTTCCCCCCGCCACCACCACTTAATAAAAGACTGTGAGCATTTTCCCACATCGTTAGATACTCTTCCACAGCATCCATTTAACATGGTGTTTGACCTCGGGGCCCCAGGTGTCTACCTGACCCCCATTCTGAGTCAGGAGCCTGTTGCTCCAGGGTGCAACCTCTGCCTGCCGCTTCCTTTCAGGAGCAAAATGCCTTGGGAAGGCCTTGAGCACCTGCCGCACCCCATGAAGGGTATGCAGACCCCCTGCAACTTCTCCAGTGCTGCTCACCAGTGTAGTAAGTAGACGCCCACTCCTCTCCTCTGCCACTTCCCTCGACCCCCGAGTGGGGACGGAGGTGGTGGGGGACTCAGGTGGCCCTGACTGTGAGGAGGGGAGGGCCCCTAGACTCAGGCTGGGCGGAGGGCAGTGCTACTTGCCCTTGTTCCTGGGCCAACTTTCCCTCAGACTGGTGGGACTGGGGAGGGGGCAAGGGCAGGTGGGTACCAGGGGTGGGATGGGAAGGGGGCTGAGCCACTTGAACGTTTTCTGATTCCCAAAGCAAATACCCGACTTCCTGGCCCAAGCCCATGCTCTGTCCAAGGAACTTACTAGCCAAATAGTGTGAGATTAAGTATGATCTTGGGCAAGATCCCTCCTTGTCTGGGGAGCTCAGTCTCCTCACCAATTATATAAGGGGAAATATGAACCACGCGATTCCTAAGGCACCCCCCCCAGCTCTGGACTCTATAATCCAATTGGAACCTACGTCTTCAAATGCTCTTTTCTCTCAAAGTCCCTGCACACCTGGTGATTTGTTAAATCCAGTTATGCACCAGGTCTTGTTTGAGACATCATTAACATAATAATTATTATTGACTGTCATCTCATTTAACCCTCACAACAAGCTTAAAAGGAGACACCATTTTTATCCCCGTTTCGCAGATGAGAACACAAAGTACGGAGAGTTAAGATGATTTTTCCACTTAAGTGGTAGAGCTCGGATTTGAACCCAGGGCTGTGTGACACCCAAACCTATGCTCCTATTATGCCTCCAAGCCCCATACTACTCTGTGATGGATGCTGGGATACTTTTTCCCTTGCTACGGTTGAAGAAACTAAGGCCAGAGAGGGGAGATGACTTCCTCCATGTCACACAGCAAGTTCATGGCACAGCTGGGTGAATCCAGGCCTTGTGCTCCCAGCACTGACTAATTTTCTCACAGGGATGCAGGTGAACCAGAAACAGGACCTGGGCTGGAGTCAAACACCCAGAACTGGATGGGGTTGGGGCAGTCAGGTGGAGAAGGCCATGTTTGTGCAGCCCAACCTGGGGCTACCTTCCTCCAACTCAGTCCAGAGAGGAGCTGGCTTTAGGCAGGTCCCCAAGAAAGAAAAGGTGACATTACCTATAGGGTGGGGGAGGGCTGGGCCAGGGGTCCCCCCATTCTTCTCCACTCTCCTCTAAGACAGCCCCACTGTGCTCTTCACGCCCCCACTCCCTCATGTAATCATGTAATCAACAAGCCCCTACTGAGTGCCTCCTGCGTGCTAGCCCCTGGGATAAACAACAACGGACGCGTCCCAGGTCTTTATCAAAGAGTGGATGGTGACCAGGCAATCACAGCACCTGTGCTGAACACTCGGGTAGGAGAAGAGGGGATCACAGGAGCTCAGAGGGCGGTGGCCTTCTGGAGGAAATACTGCCGAAGCTGAGACCTGCAGGCCAGGTGATGGGCAAGGTGTTCCAGGAAAGGGGAACGGCCTGTGTGAGGGACGGCAGACCAGAAATGAGACCACATGGCAGCTGAGGGTGGAATATGAGGAAAGGGCAGAGTGATGGAGTTGGAGAGGAAAGCAGGCCGGGGTCAGGCCATGCGTGAGCCACCCCGAGGGCAATGGGGAGCCATGGCCAGTTGTCAGCAGGGAGGAGCATGGTCACATTTGTGCAGGGTGCAGTGAAGCTGGAGGCAGGGAGCCCAGAGAGAAAGCTAGAAAGCTAGCAAGACTGGAGCCTGGGGTAGGATGGAGGAAGGGAAAGATGGAAGGGGTGAGGAGCTGGGAATTTCTCCTGGGAGCACTGGGGGCTGTTTCAAAGCTTGACGACTCCTCCTCACACCCCTGCGTCACAGAGCCCCAGAGAGGACAGGCACAGCAAACTCGTCGCCGCTATGGGACAAGAACCCAGAGTGCCCACAGGTGTTCCTGGAATTTGATTCATGCAGTCTCCCACACCACAGAATGCTTCCAGTGACAGGGAGCTCACTACCTATGCAGCAGCCCATCCTGCTCCTTGACAATCATTATTAGGATGTCTTTCCTTACATGGGTCCCCATGTGTCTCCACTGGTCCTAGCTCTGTCCTCTGAGCCCCCCCAGATAAGACTGGTCTCCTTTCCAGAGGACAGCCCTTTAAAGGTCCTCTGTTTACTCCTTTTCCAAGGACTCCTTCCCATTCTGCAGCTGAATAAAGGAGGCAGTAATATTGGATGCCTCTGCTACCTAAGCACTTTTGCTGGCATGGAAAAAGGGAGTCGGCCTGTGTTTGCATCTTGGCCTTGCCACTTACCAGGCGTGTGACCTTAGGCAAGACACTTCACCTCATTAGCCTCAGTCTTCCCATCTGGAAAATAGGAATAACAATATCTACCCTGGCTGGGTAGCCGTGAGGATCAATGAGTCAAATAGTAGTAATACCTAATGATGGCTAGAATTCACTGAAGGCCTCCCACGTGCCAGGTGTTGTCTTACTGGGCTGGGCCACATGCCTGGCTCATGGTAAATGTTCAGGACATGCATGTAGGGAAACCCATGGATAGTGTGAAGCCCTGGCAGCATGCAGACCTGGGTCCAAATCCTGCCTCTGCCCCTTACAAATGTCACAGCCTCCGAGAAGCCAGCCTCTGTGTCGCAGCTTTCCCAGCTGCTAAGTGGTAACGGCAGAGGCAGCTTGCCAGGATGAGTAACATACCTGGTGTCATCAGTATCACATCTCTCCCTTTTGGTCCCCAGACATGTACCAGACACCTTCCAAGTTCCAAAAACTAAAGGAAAGGACAACTGGCGGCTTGCCCAATGTCCCTCATTCTTTGCCCCCAGCCTGTTCTCGCCCTGCGCCATGCCTCCTCCACGTGTGGCAGTCCAGTGTCCTGTGGGCCACAGCTGCTGAGGGCAGGGGCACACCTGCCCCAGGAGAGCAGTCCACTACCCCTACCCTGACGGCCTGTCCCTTTGGCCAGATGTGGGTGGCCTGCAAGCCGTGCTGATCGCTATCCCCGCCTGCTCTCCTCGTCTACTCTGCTGGTCGTCAGCTGCATCGTATGGAAGACGTGTCACCGGTGGTTGCGGGTCACCTGGCCCAGCCCACCATCCCCATGAGGGGCTCAGGTAAGCCACTCAAGGACCACAGTGCCAGGGAGGATCCATTTCTCTTTTACTCTTAGTCTCCATGTGCAAAACACTTGGGAAAAGCCCTGTCACATCTGTATTGCCCAAAGGTGTGGCATTTAGGTGTGACATTAAGAGGAGAAACTCTGCTTACCCTCTTGAAGTGACAGGGATGATGCGCTCAGCTGGATAAAGCCTCACTGAGGCCACAGTCATGGCGCCTGGCCGCACAGCCTCCCTTTCCCTTGGCCAGGTTCTGTCGGATGTTACTCACCAACCCCGCAGGTCAAGGAAGTACATTCTGACGCCCCATAACTGTGGCCCTGAGTGAGTGTGGGCCAAGGCTGCCTTTGACCACACACTTCTTCCCCCTGCCTCTCTGGTGCCCCCCGGGTCTGTGGGTCCCCCACAGGGAAACTTTCCAAGGAGCAGAAAGTCTCCTCCAGGCACTGGATGGGCAAACTCCTGGTTTCACCCCAGGCTTCTCACATTTTCCAGGGCTTGCCATCCTTAGAATTTTCCACTTCGATCTTAGGGCATTCACCTTACCTGTGCTTTTCTGAGGTGAGAGAGTTTCAGGAGGATGCTCTTACATAGCCAATAAAAAAAAAAAAAAAAAGACGGGGCGCAGTGGCTGACGCCTGTAATCCTAGCTCTCTGGGAGGCCGAGGCGGGCGGATTTGTTTGTGCTCAGGAGTTTGAAACCAGCCTGAGCAAGAGCGAGACCCTGTCTCTACTAAAATTAGAAAGAAATTAATTGGACAACTAAAAATATATAGAAAAAAATTAGCCGGGCATGGTGGCGCATGCCTATAGTCCCAGCTACTGGGGAGGCTGAGGCAGTAGGATCGCTTGAGCCCAGGAGTTTGAGGTTGCTGTGAGCAAGGCTGATGCTATGGCACTCTAGCCTGGGCAACAGAGTGAGACTCTGTCTCAAAAAAAAAAAGCCCAGAATTCTCACCACTGCCCAAGATCTCAGGACGTTAGTTCTGATTGTCTGCCAGCCATAAGGTTCGTGGCTTCTCCACTCATCCAATGATACTCAAATGTCTACCATGTGCCAGGCATGCCAGAGGCTGAGTTTATAATAAATGTGA
Organism: Avahi laniger; assembly: GCA_963575035.1. NCBI lineage: Eukaryota > Metazoa > Chordata > Mammalia > Primates > Indriidae > Avahi > Avahi laniger. The sequence goes on from CAUYSK010104264.1 coordinate 19,646, forward strand.
CCCAGAACTAGTAAGGTAATGATTAGAACCAAACAATGACATCAGAGTATGAGAAGTGATGGGGTACTGGAGTTTATGGGAGGATACAGAAGGGACAACTAACTGGTCACGAGAGAAGGGTGAGGGAAAGCTTTCAAGAAGTGGTGTCTAAACCGAGACCTAAAGGATGACTAGGAGCCTGCTGGAAAGCAGGAGCAAAAGGATAGTCCAAGAACAGAGGAAACAGAAAGTGCAGTGTAGGGGTTAGCAAACTATGGCCACTGCCTGGTTTGTAAATAAAGTTTTATTGAAACACAGCCGCGTCCAATCATTTATGTATTGTCTCTGGGTGCTTTTGTACTGCACAGCAGAGTAGAGTAGTTGCAAGGGAAATGCTATGGATTGATTACAAAGCAAAAAAACATATTGACTATCTGGCCCTTGACAGAAAAGGTCTGCTGACCCCTAGAGGTTAGAGAGCTCATGCTGCCTTTTAGGAAACTGGCTGGAGCACAGGGGCGGGAAATAAGCAGAAGGCAGCTCGCAGCGAGCTTTTCCTGTTGCCATAGAGGACGGATCCAGAGTAGATGCACCTGATTTAAACTGAACTAATCAGATTCTCTCTTCCCAGGAATTTGGAATGTGGGACGTCAGACCCAGAAATGGAGCTGAGTCGCATTAATGTCTGTGTCCCTCTGCTGCTAAGGCCCCTCGAGCTGCCCTGCTCCTTCCCCACACTGGTCAATCAGCAATTCCTTTGACTCAGAAGGCCCTTGGCAACCAATTCCCCTAAGTTTTAACTTTCAGTTCCCTTCAAAGTAATTTTCTGTTACTTTCAATAAAAAAAAACTGTTCATTAACTAAAAGTAAAGGAATGAAGAGAGATGAAGCTAGAGGAATACAGGCTTAGTCAGTAAGGTCCAATATAAATATAACGGGAGATGTATATATCATTTTAAACTTCCTAATAGCCACATTAAAAAAGTAAAAAGAGGTAGGGCGCGGTGACTCACGCCTGTAATCCTAGCACTCTGGGAGGCCGAGGCGGGTGGATCGTTTGAGCCCAGGAGTTCGAGACCAGCCTGAGCAAGAGCGAGACCCCCGTCTCTACCAAAAATAGAAAGAAATTAATTGGACAGCTAAAAATACATAGAAAAAATTAGTCAGGCATGGTGGCGCATGCCTGTAGTCCCAGCTACTGGGGAGGCTGAGGCAGAGGAGGATCACTTGAGCCCAGAAGTTTGAGGTTGCTGTGAGCTAGGGTGATGCCACAGCACTCACTCTAGCCAGGGAAACAAAGTGAGACTCTGTCTCAAAAAAAAAAAAAAAAAAAAAAATTTTATAATTATATGCCATATGTACCAATACACTTACCAGAACTGTTACACATGAAAAGTGAACCAAATATATTACTTCCTTTCAGGATGGATTCTC
>CAUYSK010104266.1:0-14445 GCA_963575035.1 Avahi laniger
TTGGCGCGCGCGGGAAAGGAAGCGCGGGACTTTCAAATCGAGCGCGGGAATTTCCAGGGGAGGAGGAAGAAGGAGGAAGTGAAGGCTGGCATAAATGGCTGCCGTAAGCTGCCGCTTCACGGCCATGTTGGCTCCCAACACAGGACAGACCACATGTTGGGTCACAAAGGAACTCCAAATAGATTTTAAAATATGGATATCATGCAGAGTATATTCTCTGACCATGATGGGATGAAATTATAAATAATGGCAGAAGTAAATCTGGAAATTTTACAAATTTGTTTAATTAAACATAATCCTAAACAACCAATGGAGGCCAAGCATGGTGGCTCACACCTGTAATCCTAGGACTCTGGGAGACTGAGGCTGAGCTCAGGAGTTCCAGCCCAGCCTGAGCAAGAATGAGACCCCATCTCTACTAAAAATAGAAAGAAAATTAGCTGGATAACTATAAATATATAGAAAAAAAAATTAGCCAGGCATGGTGGTGCATGCCTGTAATCCCAGCTACTCGGGAGCCTGAAGCAGAAGGATTGCCTGAGCCCAGGAGTTTGAGGTTGCTGTGAGCTAGGCTGACACCATGGCACTCTGGCCGGGCAACAGAGTGAGACTCTGTCTCAAAAAAAAAAAAAAAAAAAAAAAAAAAAACCAACAAACAAAAAAGACCAATGGAGAAAACACAGCATGCTATAATGTATAGTATGCAATGAAATCAGCACTAAAGGGGATATTTATACCTATGAACACATACTTAAAAATAAGAAATAAATCAACAACCTAACTTTACAACTTAAGGAACTAGGAAAAAAGAACAAACTAAATCCAAAGCTACCAAAAGGAAGGAAATAATAAAAATTAGAGCACAGATAAATAAAATATAGAATAGAAAAACAATAGAGAATATCAATGATACCAGAAGTTTGTTCTTTGAAAAGATCAATAAAATTGACAAACTTTTAGCTAGATGGATTAAGAAAAAAAGAGAGAATACTCAAATTACAAAAATTAGAAATGATATCTTGAACATTACTACCAAATACACATATATAAAAATGATTATGAGAGAGTACTATGAGCAATTGTACACCAAAAAAATCAGAGAACCTAGATCAAATGGACAAATTCCTAGAAACAGAAAATCTGTCAATACTAAATCATGAAGAATTAGAAAATCTGAGTAGACCTATAACTAGTGATGAGATTGAATCAGTAATCAGAAATCTCTCAACAATAAAAAGCCCCAGATATGATGGGTCCACTGGTAAATTCTACTAAATATTTAAAGAACTAATATCAATCTTTCAAACTTTTCCAAAAAAACTGAACAAGAAGGAACAGTTCCTAATTCATTATGTAAGGCCAGCATTATTCCGATACTAAAGCCAGATAAAAACAGTACAAGGAAAGAAAACTATGGACATTATCCTTTATTAACATCAGTGCAAAAAAAACCTCAACATAATACTAGCAAACCTAAATCAGAAGCATATTAAAAAGATTATGCATTGTGACCAAGTAGGATTCATTCTTGGAATGCAAGGATACCTCAATATACAAAAATCACTTAATGAAATACACCATATTAACAGAATGAGGGCAAAAAAACATGATTAGCTCAATTGATGTAGAAAGAGCATTTGACAAGATTCAACAGTGTTTTATGATAAAAAACACTCAACAAACTGGGAATAGAAGGAGATTACCTCAACATTATAAAAGTCATATATGAAAAACCCATAGCAAACTTAATACTCAATGATGAAACTGAAAGCTTTTCCTCTAAGATTAGGAACCAGGCAAGGATACCCACTTTTATCATTTTAATTTAATATAGTCCTAGAAGTTATAGCCAGAGTAATTGATGGGGGGGGGGAAAAAGACATCCACATTGAAAAGAAGGAAGAAAATTATCTCTGTTTGCAGATGATGTGATCTTGTATGAGAAAACCCTATAAAGATATCACAAAAAACTGTTAGAACTAATAAATGAATTCAAAGAAATAGCAGAATGTAAGTGAATACACAAACATCAATTGTGTTTCTATATACTAACAATAAACAATGAAAAAAGGAAATTATGAAAACAATTTCATTTACGGTAATATTAAAAAGAATAAAATCCTTAGAAATTCACCAATTTGTACAATGAAAACTATATAACACTGTTGAAATAAAGAAGACATAAATAAATGGAAACATGTCTTGTGTTCATGAATTGGATGACTTAATATTTTTTTTATCATGGATATGCATTTTGTTGGATTCTTAGTGATAAACAAGAAATGTACTATTATTATTCCTGTTTTTCAGATGAGACAGAGAGGCTCAGAAGAGTGGGGAACTTTCTTGAAGTTACACATCCAAGAAAGGCAGAGCCAGGACTGGAAGCTGCATCCCCTACTCTAGGCTTCATCCCTTTTTTTTTATTTCAAAATATTAAGGGGATACAAATGTTTTAGGTTACATGGATCATTTTTGTAATGCTTGAGTCCTGAATATAGTGTCACCATCACCCAAATAGTGTCCATAGTACCCATTAGGTTGGTTTATTCTCCTTCTCTCCCCTCTCCCATGAGTTGCTTTCCACTGAGTTTTACTTTCCTCTGTGTACTTCTGTGCTCACTGATTAGTTCCAATGGTGAGTACATGTAGTGTTTGTTTTTCCATTCTTGGATACTTCACTCAGGAGAATGGTCTCCAGTTCCATCCAGATTGTTGCAAAGGGTATTAATTTATCTTTCTTATGGCCAAGTAGTGCTCCATGCTGTACATATACCACATTTTATTAATATACCACATTTTATTAATCCACTCATGTATTGATGAGCACCTGGCTTGATTTCACATTTTTGCAATTGTGAATTTTGCTGCAATAAATATTCTAGTGCAGGTGTCTTTTTGATAAAATGACTTCTTTTCTTTTGGGTAAATACCCAGTAGTGAAATCGCTAGATCAAATAGTAGGTCTACTTTTAGTACTTTGAGGAATTTCCATACTGTTTTCCATAGAGGTTGAACTAATTTGCAGTTCCACCAACAGTGTATAAGTGTTCCTTTCTCTCTGCATTCACACCAGCATCTATTGTTTTTAGACTTTTTAATAAAAGTCATTCTAACTGAGGTAAGGTGATAGCTCATTGTGGTTTTAATTTGCATTTCTCTTATGATTAGTGACACTGAGCATTTTTCCATATGTTTCTTGGCCATTTGGATTTCTTCTTTTGAGAAGTATCAATTCATGTCTTTTGCCCACTTTTTTATAGAGTTGGGTTTTTTTGTCTTGCTGATTTATTTGAGTTCTTTGTAGATTCTGGTTATTAGACCTTTATCAGATGTGTAGCTTGTGAATGTTTTCCCCCATTCTGTAGGTTGTCCATTTGCTCTGTTGATTGTTTCCTTATCTGTACAGAAACTTTTTAGTTAATCAAACCCCATTTATTAATTTTCACTGTTGCCACGATTGCCTTTGAGGTCTTTTTCGTAAATTCTTTGCCAAGGCTGATTTCTAGAAGAGGTTTCCTACATTTTCCTCTACAATTCTTGTGGTTTCATCCCCTAGATGTAAGTCTTTATCCATCTTGAATTAATTTTTGTGAGTGGTGAAAGGTAGGGATCTTGTTTCATTCCTCTGCATGTTGCTATCCAATTTTTCCGGCCCCATTTATTGAATAGGGTTTCTTTGCCCCAGTGTACGTTATTCTTTGCTTTGTCAAAGATCAGTTGGTTGTAAGTAGATGGTTATATGTCTGGGTTCTCTGTTCTGTTCCATTGGTATATGTCTCTATTTTTGTCCCAATACCACCATGCTGTTTTGGTTACTATAGGCTTGCAGTATAGTTCAAAGTCTGGTAATGTGATACCTCCAGATTTGTTGTTTTAGCTTAAGATTGCTTTGGCTATTCGGGCTCTTTTCTGGTTCCAAACAAAGCATATATTTATTTTTTTTTGTAGATCTGTGAAATATGACTTTGGTAACTTCATGGGGATTGCATTGAATTTTTAAATCACTTTTGGTAGTATGGATGTTTTAACAATGTTGATTCTACCTATCCATGAGTATAATGTATTTTTCTCTATGTTTGTATCCTCTGAAATTTCCTTTCTCTGAGTTTTGTAGTTTTCGTTGTAGAGATATTTCACCTTCTTTGTTAAGTACATTCCTACACATTTTATTTTCTTTGTAGTTATTGTGAATGATATCGAGTCTTTGACTTGACTCTCGGCTTGATTGTTATTAGTATATGGAAATGCTACTGATTTATGTACATTGATTTTATATCCTGAGACTTTGATGAATTTATTTATCAATTCCAAGAGACTCTTGGTGGAATCTTTTCATTTTTCTAGATACAGATCATATCATCACCAAAGAGTGATAGTTTGACCTCTTCCTTTGCAATTTGGATATCCTTAATTTCTTTTCTTGCCTGATTGCCCTGGCTAGGGCTTCCAGCATATGTTGAATATCAGTGGTGACAGTGGACATCCTTGTCCTGTTCTCGCTCTTTGGGGGAATGTTTTCGACTTTTCCCTATTCAGCATGATGTTGGCTGTGGGTTTGTCATATATGGCTTTTATAATTCTGAGAAATCTTTTTTCTGTTCCCAGTTTGTTGAATGTTTTTATCATGAAATGGTGCTGGATTTTGTCAAATGCTTTTTTTACATCTAGTGAAGTGATCATATGGTCTTTCTTTTTGTTTTTGTTTATGTGGTGAATTATATTTATTGATTTACGTATATTGAACCATCCTTGCATCCCTGGAATGAAGCTCACTTGGTCCTGGTGGATTATTTTTCTGATGCGCTGTTGAATTTGGCTTGCTAGTATTTTACTGAAGATTTTTATATCTACATTCATAAGGATATTGGTCTGTAGTTTCCTTTTATTGATGTGTCCCTTCCTGACTTTGGTATCAAGGTGATATTGGCTTCATAGGATGAATTGCGAAGGAGTCGTTCCTTCTTAGTATTGGAGAATAATTTTTGTATTACGGGTACCAAGTCTTTGTAGGTCTGATGGAATTCAGCTGTGAATCCATCTGGTCCAGGGTTTTCTTTGTTGTTGTTGTAAATTTTTTTTATTGCTGCTTTGATCTCACTGATTGCTAGTGGTCTGTTCAGGAGCTCTATGTCTTCTTGGTTGAGTCTTGGGAGGTTGTATGTTTCCAAGAACTTGTCCATTTCTTCTATGTTCTCTAGTTTATGCTCATAGAGATTTACATAGTATTCATGGATGATATTTTGTATTTCTGTGGTATCAGTTGTAATGTCACCTTTTTATTTCTGGTTGAGCTTATTTGGGTCCTTTCTCTTCTGTTCTTAGTTAATCTAGCAAGAGGTCTGTCAATTTTTGTTTTTTATCTTTTCAAAGAACCAACTTTTTCTTTTGTCAATTCTGTGTAAATCTATGTAATAAAATCCTCCCAACAACAAAAAAAAAGCCCTGGACCAGATGGATTCACAGCTGAATTTTATCAGACCTACAAAGAAGACCTGGTACCTAGAAAGCATAAATTATTCCATAGCATTGGGAAGACTTAACATTGTTAAGATGTCGATACTACCCAAAGCAATCTACATATTCAATGGAATTCCTTTTAAAATCCTAGTAATGATTTTTGCAGAGATAGAAAAACCCATCCTAAACTTATGTGGAATCTCAAGGGACCCTGGACAGACAAAACAATCTTGAAAAAAGAAGAACAAAGCTGGAGAATTCACATTTACTGATTTCAAAACTTACTACAAAACTACAGTAATCAACAGTTTAGTAGTGGCATAGAGAAGTATATAGAAAAATGGAATAAAATAGAGAGCCCAGAAATAAATCCTCATATAAATAGCCAAATGTTTCTTGACAAAAGTGCCAAGCCCATTCAATGGAGAAAGGACAATCTTTTCACCAAATGGTGTTGGGAAACCTGAATATTCACATGCATAAGAATGGAGCTGGTCCCTTACCTAATGCTATATACAAAAATTAACTCAAAATAGATCAAAGACCTAAATGTAAGACCTAAAACTATAAAAATTTTAGGAGAAAACAGGATACCAACTTGTGGCATATACAAAGAATGGCATATTATGCAGCTTTAAATAGGAAAGAAATTCTGACATATGCTACAACATGGATGAATCTTGAAGATATTATGCTAAGTGAAATAAGCCAGTGACAAAAAGACAAATACTGCATGATTCTACTTATGTACTCAGAATAGTCAAAATCATAGAGACATAAAGTAGAATGGTGTCATTAGGGGGTAAGGGAAGGGGAGAATGGTAAGTTACTGTTTAATGTGTACAGAATTTCAGTTTCCAAGATGAAAATAGTTATGGAGATGGATGGTGGTGATGGTTGTACATTACAAATGTATTTAATATCATTGAACTGTATACTTTAAAAATGATTAAGATGGCAAAGTTTATGTTATATGTTTTATCACAATAAAAAATTAGAAAAATTATATATTTACAATACACATCACTCTGATAATTAGATAAATAAACATGAACATGTGCTACAGGGCTATGTGTATATTTTTTCTCCATTAGTACAAATGATTCTTATATTTTCTGCATACATATCTGTGAACCCATGTTAAAAGTTTATGTTTTAGCTTGATAGACTACATGATTTAGTTTAGTGTTTCTGAAGCCTTGCTGGACATTAAGACACTTTATAAAACAACAACAACAACAACAACACAACAATACCTCAACTCCACTATACTGAATCAATTAAATTAGAATCTCTTAGAGTGGGGTCAGGCATCAGTATTTTTAAATTCCACAAATGAATCCAATGAGCATCCCAGGGTGAGAACCACTGATTAAGCTTTTCTCAGTCTGAAGTATCCAATTTTGTTGGTTTTATCCCTACTAGTGGAATAATCCAACTTTGGTTATTGCTTATGGTTTTCTGTTGCCTTTCTTTTGTGCACTTCTTTTGTTAGTCTTTCACTTTCATTTGCCTGGAAATTATGCTTATTGCCTTAGGCTTACATGTCTTACCCAATAGCAATCAGTTTAACTGAACTGAGGTCATTCTTGTCATTCAACATTATTCATAATTTATAGATATTACTGATAAAGCTGATTCAGAATTTGAACTTAATGTTTATAACATGTGTAAGTTGATCGTATATCTTATAAATTGTATACAGCCATTATAATTTTTTATAATTTTCTTGAGCATAAATAATATAGTCTCACTAGCAGTATATGCAACCAGTGATTGCTTAGACCATTCTTATGAGAAAAATTAAGTAGTTCACTCATGACGCTAAGATACTCCTATGGTAAAGGTTAGGTTTTCTTGTTGATGATGTGAGTGGACATTTTTTGCTAAATATTTTAGTGGTCTGCTTATCATTGTATGTAGGACATGCCTGTACAGATATGCAGCCATTTCTTTGAGTACCAGATGGCATTTGGGTATATACCCATTGAACTTCATTTACTCATGAAGTTTGCCTGTAAGTTTTCTATGGAGATGAAAAAGGAACATTGCCATACTGTTAAACTTGAGCCCTACAGCTCCAATAATATTGCTTTCTAATTACGGTAGTCATTAATAATGTTCATCAAAGTTTTCTAGGTCTCTTCCTTCCTGTTACAAAGTAGAGTTGCACATTTGGCACCCTTATGGTGGGATTGGGCCAATGAATTATAAGTGAAAGTGATGAATGTCACCTCTTTGACCACTTAACAGCTAGTGCAACATCATCCAGAGTTTTTTCTTTCCCTGTGGCACAGTGACTGGTAATTTTTGAGATGTTGGTTTGAATCTTGAGTGACTACCTTCAGCAAACACATGACAGGTATGCAATATGAGGGAGATAAAAGCATTTGTGGTATTAAGCCCCTGAGATTATTCTGACATACACTAATGATAGCACAGAGGATGTCACCATTTTTGTAACCTGTATCTTTAGAAGGTCCATTCCTGAAATTTCAGTACTCTTTAGAATTTGGCCAAATGCCTGAGATCCCATTACTCTAATTTCTCCAGTCTATAATAGATATAACACCACTTGTTATCCTATAGTTTATTAAATAAGTAGATTTCCTTTCTGTATAATGATAAACATATGAGTAGAAATTACCAACTGATGATAGACACATTGAATATACTTTTGGTCTAGGAAATATTCTCCAATGAAGGGCTCTCATGTCAACATGCACTGTGATGACTCCAGTAAATAAAAAAGCCCACAAATATTTATAACAATCAAATATTGAGTCCATTATAGGCCAAAGACTAGGTAGATCCTTTTCATAAAATATTTAAAGTCTTACAGCAACCCCATGAAGGTAGACATCATCACTATTTGACATATGGAAGAAACCAAGATTCAGGCTGTATGTCTAGTCCAAGGTCAATGAGCTGCTAAATGATAACTCAATGATTAAAATCAAGAAATCTAACTCCAAAGTGCAAATTATTTTCTGTTTGTATGCCATGCCAGCTTACATATACATAAGCAATAGTCTAATTTATTTTTTATTATTTTCCCACATTTGCACCTACAATGAGGAAATTTTTCACCTTTTAATTCTTATATATGTGTTGAATGATGGCAGTCTCTGATAGACTTGCTCTTTACTTGCTGCTTGATGTTCCCATGTGTAGGACTAGAGACTAAGTAGAACAAGCAGAATTCTTATTTTCAAATTGAATTTGCAATGGTCATTTGACCAGTGCATCTGGATTAACATCTATTTGAGAAAGTGTTTTGCTTCTAAGATTCATTATGATCTAAATTTTAAGAATGTAGTCTGTAATAAGGATTAGCAAATGAGTTTATAACTAGATCATCAGGCAGCATTTTGCTCTTAGAGTAATGGGGTAAAACTGGATACAGATCTATTGAGCCAACACCCTGGAAAAATACATTTGAAAACAAAAACCAAGGACAAAAAACTCCTACACCATGTTCCTACTAGCAAATAATCTTGTACAGCTACCAACTTGTCAGTAAAATTTTATTATACTCATTCTGCATTTGGTATAAAATTTGCTGTAATTTTGGTATTATTGGCTTAAGTTTTTTGTTTATTTCTTTCCAAGCATCCTTTGGTTTTTGGCCTGGGTAAAGGTTAAGGGAATTAGAACATTTCCATAACTATGACCTACTTGTGAATAATCTGGCAAGAAAACTTTTGTAATAATATACATTAGGAAAAGAATAAATTTGTCATAGTGGTTAACATATGTGATTAACATATGTTAACGTAACCAAGATAGTGGTTAACATAGTGATTAAAGAGGCAGGCTCTAGAATCAGGCTCTTTGGGTTTGAGGGTTGGCTCTGCTACTTAATAATGGTTGACCTCAGACAAGTCACTTAACCTTTACAAATCCCAGATGCCTCATCTGTAAAATAGAAACTGTAATGATATCTGCCTCATAAAATTGTTGTGAGGGTTAACTGAGGTAATATATGTAAAGCATTTAGCATAGTACTTATCATATAGTAACCTTTCAATAAATATTATTTGTTATTATTGATTGGAAGTAAGAGGTTAAATATATAGTTATATTATTTATTTCCCTTTCCTAGGACCCCACATTTATAGGAGGGAGTGCTAGAAAAGATACCAAAAACAATAAAGTAGAGAATAATATCTCTTTTTTATTTACCAATTATTTATTTATTTTTATTACAGAATTTTTTACAGGGGTACAAATGTTTGGGTTATACCTATTGCATTTGTACTGCCCAAGTCAGAGCTACAAGCATGCCCCTCCCAGACCGTACATACCATACCCATTGGGTGTGAATTTACCCATCCCTTCCTCCATGCTCCCATAGGAGAATAATATTTTTTTATTTTGACTAAGATCATATGTGGAAAATGACATGATTTTAGTGTTCTTTATCAACCAGCACAGTGCTCCCAGTAACTGAGGGAAATGGAGCTAGTTGATCATCTTATTTTTTTATTTTTTTCAGTACATGGCTAAATTGAGGGCATTGTTGCAGTTTTTCTAGTTTAGTATAAACGTTAAGTACTAAGAACTATTGAAACAGTAGGTAAGTCAGAGCCTTCTGAGTCTGACTCCTTAGTGAATGAATAGGTCCCAATATCAGCAATGCTTCAAGAATACTTTGGATTTGTTTGATGGAATTTGGAAGGCAAACAGGGAATATTATCTTTCATGTATTTTTTGCAACCAAATGAAACCAGTTTCTTTCTCTATCTTTATTCTGCTTTTCTGATTCACTCACATTTATAAATGCTGACTTTGCTGATCCAAATAAATTCTTGAATTCACCTCTGTCATCTCTAGACTTCATCTCTATGAATTTAGATAACTGTGAACTTGTACTGAAGTTAAAAGTCCAAATCCAAATAATATGACCAATTTCGCTTACTTTATAAAGGATGGAACAGGTGGCTACCTTTCCCATTATCAATTGCAAGAAAACTGTATTAAGTATCACCTAGATTTCTCGTATTTACTTCTCAGTGAAACAGCAATATTATTTTTAAAGAAATCCCAATATATAGCTTTCTCAATTTTCTAAAAGTGCTTATTTTCTGTTAAAAAAATCATAAATAAGATCATTATTTTTAAGCCAATATAGAAAGCTCATTAAATTGCCCTCAGAGTAATTGCCTTTTGAGTAATATTACCTTATAATGAAATGAGTCTTCTATGTTAGGGTGCTTAAATTAGTAAATACCCATAGAGTAACATTCTTCCATCAGGGACTGGTAAAGTTCAAAACTCATAATCACATAACTGAAAGTCTACAATTGCATATATTAACCTTTCTTTTTTTTTTGTTTTCTTTTCATTAATTCGCCCCTACCCTATTTTTAAGTATCTTCTTGCAAAGGGATCAGGACCAGTCCATGTTAGGTGAAACCCATTATCCCTAAACCCTAAACAATGATGGTTAAACTAATTTTGAAGATAAATTTCAGAATTATCAACTCTTTTCCATTTTATATAGCTCACAGAATAAGTACTGATTTTGCATCACGTATTTAACCATCCTCCTCATTTAGATTTCCTACCTCCTCTTATGATTCTACCATTAAACATGTAATCTGAGCATCTGTCTATAATAAATACAATCAGTGTTTTCCCATAAACTCATATTCTATAAAAATAAGCAAATGTGGAGTAGAAAATAGCATCTAAGTATGTTAACCTTCCTTTAGGTTCAGGTCTTGATATCCATTAATACTGCTGCTTAAAATCCTTTATGCCAATCCTGACTTTTTAAGGCTCAGGGAAAATGAACACATGCTTATTTTCATGGCTGATTTAAACCTGTACATTTCTCCAAGTTCTATTTAACATCCCTAGCTGAAGCAGTCAGCTTGGATAGAGCAATGGGAGATAGCAGCACATTAGATAAGTACTGGCCTTAAAAATTATCTATTTACTCAATGTTCATTTGCTTCCTGTGCTATATTCATCAATATATTACAAAATTTTCACTATCATTTTCACATAGCAGTGTTTACTGCTGTTTTCTTGCTACGGACTTAATGATATATATACTTTTGCAAAATAAAAATTCTATTACTTGAAATCAGAATATATAAAATATTTTTAAACTGTGTATAATCAATAAATGTGATTTATTTTTATTCTTTTTTAAAAATTGTGTTAAATATACATAACATAAAATTTACCATTCTAACCATTTTTAAATGTACATTTCTGTGGTGATTTAAATTTTTAACTATTGGTTAATAGCCCTAGAAAAAAATTTTCCTAAGCAATGTAAAAGTGACCTGATATAGAAAATGCCATATGGCAGTTTCCTATCATTTTGAACACCATTTTTTTATGTTATGAGCTAAGAGCTCTTTATCACCATCTTTCAGATGTGTGCAACAGAATTGCCTTGTGGTGAAATATCATTTTGTAGTGGTTGAGCACACAAACTCTGGAGCTCGATTGCCTGTGTATGAATTCCAGTTCTGTCTTACTAGCTGTGTGAACTTGGGCAAGTTCTAAACTCCATGCCTCAGCTTCCTCATCTATAAAATGAGGATAATAGTACCTAGTTTATAAGCTGTTAGAAAGGTAAATAAATTATATGTGAAGTGCTTAGGATAGTGCCTGGCAGTACTATGTAGGCATTGGATAAATTAGTAAGTTAAAAATAGTAATAATAGGATTTTAATATAATAAGCCTTCTATAGAAATAAAATATGTGCTCAGTCAACTCCTCCCTGTAGTGAATGGAGTTCCTATTTCATTTTCTTGGACTACAGAGACCAAATGATAATCGCCTATGATCCTCATTCATTGTTAAGAAAGTTGAGTCTAAGATTAAGTGACTTGCCTGAGGTCACCCATCAGGAGAACTGGGACTCAAGCCCAGATCTTATGATTACAAACTCCAGGTTTTTATGTTATATGTCAACCTGCTTGAAATTTACATTGGGCCATCTGTTTCTAATCTTTATAAACATACAAAAATAATAAGCTATCATCTATAAACTGGAAAACCACAAAGTCCTTCTTATTGCTCTGCTATTGTTAATTCAGCCGACTTGATTAATTAACTTAACCCTTAATCAGGGTTTTTCGAAATTGGACAAAGCTGGTAAAGGCCTTTTCTTCATGCTTAGCTTGTTGATTTTTTGCAATGGACATAGGGGCTCTTCATGCTGTCATTAAAACTTGGGAATTATTTCATTCCCTTGTAACATTAGCAGTGACTGGTGATTATTAATACAATAATATCCTGATGCCAGGATTTGGTGTTTTGTCTTAAGGTTTTTTGTTTGTTTGTTTGTTTTGCTCTACTGTTGGTTCCCAAACTTGCTGGTCATCACATTCTGCTGTAGAGCTCCTTAAAAGTACATATTCCCAAACCTGTTTGCTCAGTGAATCTCAAGAACCACTTCATAGCAGATTATTTCCCTACAAATAACCTATTTTCTCTATGTTACTGGAATTAGCTGAAGGAAATATTTATATGAATGTACATTATGTTTACTGTGTTTACTTTGGAGAATGTATGAATGTGTTCATGAGTTGATGATACTAAAGAGGCCAGACAAATTTGGGGCAAAATTGTAACATTACATTCTCTTGTCCTTTTAAATATGTTTCTCCCTTTGGCGGTGCTTGATTTTCTCCCTGCTAGCCTACTGGAACCTTCTCACTTTCCCTCTCTTTTCAAAGTCTGATTTCAGGTTCATCACGTTAAATGACTGACATATTGGTGGTATAAAAATTGTTTTCTAAAGGATGTCACCCCAGATAATGGATCAACTTAAAATGTCTGGAGCTTCTTTTTAAAAAAAATGCCGTATATAGCAGTTGTCTCTTCTGCCTTGATAGGAAAAGAGCTTAAATATTCAAAATACTTAGTAAATACATGTTAAAGTCTAGGTTAATAAAAAAGCTTATCTAGTACCCTGTGATTTTTCAGATTTATCCATTGGGGCCATTTTATTTTAAACTGTTTGGTTTTCTACCCCCTATCTCCACCCACAATGTTGCAGAGAGTACCCAGTAAGCAGTTTGGTCTCCCATTTTGGTACCTTCTAGTATTTCAAGCCAAGTAATGGAATTAAACTGTAAAGATTTGACTTTCAAATTTCCTTCTTCCTTTGTTCTGCCCAATTTTTCCTTTAGTGCTCATTGCATTCTTGATGTTCTCTCTCAATCTGATGTAAAGAATCACACTAAACAGGGCTAGACCTTTTTTTTTTTTTTTTTGATCAGCTTTATTGGTTCACACTTTTCCAGTGGCATGGAATGGGGGACATAAGCTGTTTTGATCTTAAAATCCTGCTAAGTTAGATAAGCAAAGTTACTATTTATGTCTATAGGAAACTGAGAACAAAAGCAACAAGTTAATAAGCATTTAAAAGCAATATTTGCTTCAAGTATTCATTAATTTGAACAAGCTGTCTAAATAATCCAGAGTTGATTATACAAAGATTATATGAACCTATGTTAAACATGACAGGTGAGAGGGAAGGTAGATATTATAGGAAGCCAAGGAGACTGAAGCTATAGCTCTATAGTCTCTGTTGCACATGGGTGTGATGTGGCCATCTTCCAGTTTGCATCAAAGAAACAGGAATGTTTTTACTATCTGGATTACTGGTTGGTGTTGCAGAAATAGAATTTAAGGAAGACAAGATATCATGGTGATTAACTTTTTTTTTTTTTTTGACACAGAGTCTCACTGTGTTGCCCGGGCTAGAGTGCCGTGGCGTCATCTTAGCTCACAGCAACCTCAAACCCCTCTGCTCAAGCGATCCTTCTGCCTCAGCCTCTCGAGTAGTGGGACTACAGTCATGCACCACCATGCCCGGCTAGTTTTTTCTACATATTTTTAGTTGTCCAGTTAATTTCTTTCTATTTTTAGTAGAGACGGAGTCTCGCTCTTGCTCAGACTGGTTTCGAACTCCTGAGCTCAAACAATCCGCCCGCCTCGGCCTCCCAGAGAGC
>CAUYSK010104268.1:0-16919 GCA_963575035.1 Avahi laniger
CCCCTGAGGGCATGTGCTAACAAGTGGTTTGCATTTCCATTTTCTCCCGCCCTCGCTGAAGGCCGAGCAGCTGGAGCAGGTGGAATAATGCAGCTTTTTTTACTTCATTAATGACCGCCAGCACTTTCTAAAGTTAACGCACCACGGTTTTCAATTTTGCTGAACTGTTTCTAATGTAAACACTGATGAGTAGGAACTATTTGATAATGAGTTTAGCATGTGCTAATTCACGTGTTGTACGTACGTTAAGCAGGCGGTCTTTTGCATCAACTGTTAACTGACCACACATGGGCTCTCAGCGTTTTGGGTGGGACTGTTCTTTGGGCTGGGTTGTCCCGCATGTTGCAGGGGTCTAGCACGCCTGCACAAAGCCAGACAAATGCAACTATTCTCCCCTAACCCACACCAACTCAAATCACCAGTAAGATCCCAGGCGGAAAATATCCCAGATTATCCAGCTGCGCATTACCCCTGTGTTTATTTTCCTTGTGATATTTAAGAAAAAAATTTTATTGATGCACGATAAATGTACATCCTTGTGTTATTTTGAGCCTGGGTTATTTGTTCCAGCCAAATATCAGCTGACTCGCATCTCGAGATACAGCAGTAGGCACCGCTGCTCACATGGAGATTCCTCCTCCATTGCCTTCCTTGGAGTATCTTTGCCGAATAATAATAATAGGGAGAGAATGGTTCCTTTCAAAATGGCTGCTCCATAAATGTTGGTTAGAATGTATGGTTATCCCAGACAAACATCATTAATTCCTTCAATACACATCTCTATCACAGTGCCTTCTATGTGTCAACAAGGAGCAAGACAGACAAGGTCCCTGTCTTCATAGAACTGATATTATAGCAGAGACACATAATACAAAAGTACCCAAACAAGGTATCTGCAGATAGTGACAAGTGCCTTGATAGCAAATTAACTGAGCAAAGGGCTGGAGAGTGATTGGGTAGGCAACACTTTGATCTGATCACCAGACAAGACCTCACTGAGGAGATCACACTTAGCTGAGACCTAAACACTGAAAAGAAACCAGCAGAAGATCTGGGGAAAGAGCATTCCAATCAGCAAGTGCTTTTATGCCAGCAGGTGCCACGGTGCTTGTGTCTATAAAACAAAAAACAGAAATGGTATTGATACTGAATCCTGTCTCATTCCAGGAAGGAATAATAATTATTAATGGATACGTGAATTTACCAGGGGATAAAAAGCTCATCCTTCTTATTAAGAGATATATTTCTGTTAAAAGTTTTACTTTTTAAACTCTTTATGTTTAATGGTCACAGAAATTTGTAATATATTTGTTATTTTGATCAATTATGTACAAATAATTACAATGATCACTCAATCCAGGATGAATATTTGATACCTAGAATTTGATGTCACAAGAAATCTTTAATTTTTAAAATTTAAAAATGTTTAATTTTATTGATCAACAAAAGTGAAAGGACAGTATTGCTAATGAACTAACAGAAAAAAAGAGGAGTAAACTCACAGCACATAATGGCCCCTTTGAAGAAAAAACTCACCTCGCACACCTGCCCCTTTGATTAACCACCTGTAGCTTAATTCATTGTCTTTAAGATTAATCACCTGTGGCTTAACTTGTGGTCTCTAAGAGTTTGTTTTTTACAGCACTTGAGAAGAACTGAACAGATAGACAGAATAGGAGGGACCCCCAGTTCTGGCCAGACCACATTCCGAGGAGATTGATAAGCCAGCCTCACAAAAGAGGGAAAAAAAGGAAAAAAAACAACCACAGCCACTTCCCAGTTGGCAGCAATAACTACTCTTTTTTTCTTCCTTTTTATCCCAATAAAAACCCCAAACCCCTTATTCTCGGGGCAGCACTTATTCTTTTCCTTCTTTCGCGCTGTGCCCTTTCCTGTGTCACAGGAAAGTAAAATAAACGTTTTACTTCTTTCTATCCTAATCTTTCTGTTGAGAATTCTTTCTTAGCCCTCGCTGTGAGTTCCCACCCTAACACAAAGACATTTAAGCATAAAAGTATATTACGCTAAAAGTATATTATGTTAAAATTCTCTAAGGAAGGTAGATTGAAAATAAGAGTTTACAGAGAAAGTGGAATGAAATAAAATTTCTCACTGTTAAAAACTCGTTTGTATATTTGTTTAAATGGATGATGCTGGGTATCTAATTGCTGTATTTAGATTCCATTAAGCACAGTTTAAAGAGGGATAAAAGTTTTTTAAATGCTAATATTTACAATGCATGGGATATAAAAATTTCCTATTCTTTCCATTTATATTGAAAAATCCCTCTCAAGAGCATATGCAACTTTTTCAGTTTCCTTTGAGGGAGGACAAGAGCAAAAACATCTGAAGATTACTGGTCTAGAAAAACCTCCTCTTTGCACAACAAACTCTAAAAATGTTGGTAAAATTAGGTAAAGGAGAGCAGCAAACTAACTTTTTGACTCAACTATGAGTCAGATACTTCATAATATTACTTTTTATCATTGTTGCTACCATTTATCGATGCTTATCACTGTAACTGCATCAGACCATCTGGCTCAACTTTCACGTAATAAAGTTGTGAGTTTTTCAGCTGCCATGGACCCCCAGGTTGAAAGTCACGTAATTTATGCATGCCCAGATGAACCAAGCGTGCAAACCATAGGCAGAACCTAAGTGCTGCTCAGACTGAGGAGTGGGGACTAGATTAAGAAACGGACACTGCATGGCAGGATCCAGAATCCAATCAGATTGAGCCCTGGCTCCCCTCCCTCCCCCCGCAGCATCCAGACAGATTGCAAGATCCTATCGGATCATGTCTAATGACCCTGTGACTATAAAACCAGCCCAACCCCCTTGTTCAGGAACACTGGACTTTGGGAACTGTCCCCAGTGTGCTCCTTACTTGTGCCAAGTAATAAAAACCCCTTTGCTATAACCAACTTTGCTGTGTCTATTGACTTGACACCCATCAAGCGAACGAACCCCTCTGTTTGGGAGGTAACATAATGAACCACACGTTATGGATTAAGATAGTTCTGCCCTATAAAACAAAACTGCCCTATAAAACAAAAACATTTATGGTAATCGCCCGTTATTTACAAGGACACATTCCAGGACCCCCCACTGGATGCCTGAAGTTGTAGGTAGTAGTGAACCCTGTATATACCAAGTTTTTTCCTATACATACATACCTATGATAAAGTTGAATTTATAAATTAGGCACAGTATGAGATAAAAACAATATCTAATAATAAAATAGAATAAGTATAACAATATGCCAGCATCCCTACTATTGCGCTTTGGAGCCATTATAAAGTCAAATAAGGATTCCTTGAACACAAGCATTGGATAGCACTGATCTGATAACAGAGGTGGCTTCTAAGTGACTAATGGCCAGTAGGGGGTGTAGACAGCAAGGGGGAGGAGAGTGTAGATAGCATGGAGACACCACAAAAAGGGAGGATTCACCTCCTGGATGGGAGGGAGCAGGGAATTCATCACACTACTCAGAAGGGCATGCAATTGAAAACCAATGAATTATGTATTTATGAAATTTTCCATTTAATATTTTCAAACCACAATTAACCTCATGTAACTGAAAGCTTGCAAAGTGAAACTGAGAATAAGGGAGGCACTTTGTACTTTTATTACTTTATACTGAAGACACTGAGGCTTACTGAGGTTGAGGATCTTGCCTACAGTTTGACACCTAAAAATTGTAGTAGCCAGGATTAAAATCCAGCTCAACCATTTTACCACTTAACTGTTTTGAGCCTGACTTCCCCGTTTCTCTTACCACTTTACAAGCTTTTGATAGCTTGTTGGATAGAAAATAGTCAGGTTCCCTTAATAACTTATTTTTTGTCACTTTCTCTAACAAATATATGGAATGTATGGTTGAATAGGCTCTATTTATTTGAGATTTACCATACACCAAGGAATCCAGGATTCTAGCAATAGTTCTCATTTTTTATAGACTTTGGTTATGATTTAGGAAAAACGTTATCTTCATTTGGAGTTGATTACATTCAGTTGGCTGCCTCTGAACTCTAACTTTCTCTGACAAACCTTTCTATCAAACAGGTCAAGATCCAGTGAAAAGTTCTTTAAAGGTTTAGAGTCCTCTCTTTGATTACATTTCTCTTTATAACTTGGAAGACTATATATATATTCTCGATGTAATCCCTAGTGATATATACTGACAAATAGCTCTCCCATTATTGTATTGCACCAAGTCCAAATTATAAAGTTAAGTGAGTGTCAGACAAAAACATTTTGTGTTTTCCATAGAGTATATGTGGACTTGTTAAAAGACAGCACTGTCGTGTTAATTTTAAAAAGAAAGTATGCTGAGCTAGGTGGCTCACACCTGTAATCCTAGCAATTTCGGAGGCCGAGGTGGGAGGATCAATTGAGGCCAGGAGTTTGAGACCAGCCTTAGCAACAGTGAGACTCCATCTCTACAAAAAGTAGAAAAATTAGCTGGGCGTGGTGACACATGCCTGCAGTCCCGGCCAATCAGGAAGCCGAGGCAGGAGGATGGCTTGAGCCCAGGAGTTCAAGGTTGCAGTGAGCTATGATGAGGCCGCTGCACTCAGTCTGGGCAATTGAGCGAGACCCTCTCTCAAAAAAAAAAAAACAAAAAGGAAAGAAAGAAACTGCAGTACACCCATGTTCAAAGCAGCATGATTCAAAATAGCCAAAAGGTGGAAGCAACCCAAGTGTCCATGAATGGATGAATAAGATAAGCAAAATTAGGTATATATTAGAACCTTGAAGACATTATGCTAAGTGAAATAAGACAGTCACAAAAGGAAAAGCACTGTATGATTTCACTTATATGGGGTACCTAGAGTAGTCAAATTCATAGAGACAGAAAGCACAATGGTGTTTGCCAGGGGCTGTGGGGCAGGGGAAATGGGAAGTTAGTGTTTACCGGGTGCAGAGTTTCAGCTTGGGAAGATGAAAAAAGTTCTAGAGATGGAGAACAATGTGAATGCACTTACTGCTACAAACTGTACACTTAAAAATGGTTAAAATGGTAAACTTAATGCCATATATTAGGTCATTAAATGTGAAATGTCTGATTTCAAAAGTTTATTATATCTCAAACAAGAAGCAGTACAGTTAATCAAAATATGCGCCTAAACAGTTGACACAGTTTTGCCGTCTTAACGGTAACTTGATTATGCCAGCAGCGAAGAAGCCTGGAGTGGTAATGAAATATCAAAAGGCATTTTCCACAGCTTGTTAAGAATTGAATATTTTTCCTTGCAAGAAGTGGTCCAAAGCCTGGAAGAAGTGGTAATCAGTTGGTACAAGGTCTGGTGAATACAGTGAATGACAGAGAGTTTCCAAGTCCAGCCTCTGTCGTTTGAGCAGCGTTGTTTGTGCGACATGTGGTCGAGCATTGTCTTGCAAGAGGATTGGCCTGTCTCTGCTGACCAATCTTGGCTGCTTCATCCAAGCATCCTCATCATTTTGTCCATGTGGTTGCAGTGGACATCTGCTACAATCGATCGACCAGGTTTCATGAAGCTATAGTGGATAATACCACTGCTGGACCACCAGACACCATTAGCCTTTTTGGATGAATATCTGGTTTTGGACCGTGTTTTGGCCCTTCATCTTTATCCATCCATTGTGCCGAACACTAGTGATTGTCAAAAAGAATTCACTTTTCATCACACGTAACAATATGGTGCAGAAATGGTTCACCTTTATGCGTGACAGCAAAGGAAGACAAGCCTTGAGACGATTTCTCTTTGATGCTCATTCAATTCATGCAGAACCCACCTATCCAGCTTCTTTACCTTGCTGATTTGTTTCAAATGGTCCAATATTGTTGGAATAGCAACATCAAACCTTGTGTTAATTCACACATCTCAACGGAGGTTGAGATGCGTTCACTTCCACTACAGCTTTCAGCTCATCGTTACCCACCTTGGTCTCAGGTCACCCATGAGGCTAATTTTCAAGATTAAAATCACCACAACAGAACTTCTCAAACCATGGATGTACTGTGCATTAATTAGCCACATCCTTCCCAAACACTTTATTGATATTTTGCACTGTCTGCACTACATTGGTTCCACAACAGAACTCATATTTGAAAATAACAAGAATTTTTGACTTATCCATGGTTTCACAAAAATTGCTCTAAAAAAAAATTTGAAAGATAATCACAAGGCAAAATGTGCGATTGAAACACTGAGGATGTACTTTCACAATAAACATAAAACAAGAAGTGTCAAAGTGAAATATCAGAGATAGCAACTGTCAAACTTGGTACTTAAGGAAATCAGACATTTCATACTTAATAACCCAATATATTTTGCCACACACCCAAATAAAACTATGCAGAAACTATTGGTTTTTACGAAACAAAGGAATGAATTACAGATTTTTTTAAAAAAAATCAATTATATTTTAAACACAAAAGCAAATTGAAAGAACTTTTTGTCAATTAGCAAGTAATGTTTGTAGAAATGAAAGAACATAGACACGAAGGAGATTTAATATTTATTTGACATATGAAGAACTACCAATGTACCATAAAATATAGTACATACATATGTACATTTGATTTTTTAAAAAAGAATTTTCATTTTAACTCAATTTGAGTAGCTATTAAACTGCTATTCAAAGTAAGTAAATTATTAATAACAGACTTCATAATACATAACTCGCATACTTTTCCGCAGCTACGTTTATTGCATTATCCTTATGCATTTCAGGATTTTCAGGTCTCAGCTAATTCTACTTGCCTGATATAGGATACATTAGATCTTCTTACCTTTAAAAAAAAAAAAAGCAGCAATAATCAAAATACTAATAAATTACTTACAGACTCGGTGTATTTTTTTTCTTGGAGTGAAAGTCCAGGATGAGTAACAGAAGAAAGACCCTTGGCTTTTGGAAAGATTAATACTGTACATAGCAAACTAATGGAAAAGCCATATGTATGGATATTCTTAACATTGCTGTTTGAAGAAATCTTCACAGTCCCCTACCCTAGTTTGTTGAACCTCCAAGATGGTCCCTTCCTCTCATGTGAAAATAAAGTGTTTTTTCTATACTTTATGTGTGTGCAAACAGTGTTTGCCCAATAAGCTTCTGTTATTCGTGACTCATAACTTTATTCGACACATTTTTAATGTATGCCTCTAACGATGGTGATGATGGTAAAAACTCATCAACGAAGGCTGGTTAAATACACAGGATGTACAAGACATCGCGTTACAGCCTGTAACTGTTGATCCCAGGGCTGCAGCTGTGAAAGTTTGGAATGGGGAAATAAAACACATGCAAACCAGTCAGGAACTCCAGGCACTTAGGATGCCGGCTTACTAGAGAAGAATTCCAGAGGATGGGTCTAAATATGTTTCACCCTATAAAATCGGAGTTCATGTTTTAGCAAGCTACATAACCTGCAGCTAGGGTATCTAACAAATGTTTACATGATTGAAAATGCCACGGTGATCCTTTCCTGCCATCGTCCCTGGTTTTTTGCTTAGTATCTTTCTCTTTCGCCTTTGTCAGGTTTGGAAGCCTGATGCATCGATCTAATCAGAACACTGAGAAAATTTGTATCCACTGTATAGAATAGGATGCACACACGCACACAAAAGAAACTCAGTTAGTAAGCAAACTCAGAAAAATGTTTATTCTCATGAGTAATAAAAAATATAAGGTTATAAAAATTTTCATTATTGAATATTTTTTAAAACTTGAAATTTTAGTTAGCATATGAGAAACTCATGCTTCGGACATTGCTGTTACTACATTTGGCTATATATAAATATATATCAAAAACAATAATGTTAATAATCTTTAAACAAGTAATTCTATCTCTTGGGATTCAATCTAAGAAACTAAGTGGAAAACAGGAATAAAGAAAACAGTAAAATGACAGAAATGTTTTGTTAAAATGATGGGGTTATGAATCATATTTGTCTTCTAAATTTTTAGAAATTGTGATTTTGTTACTTTTAGAATTTAAAAACTAAGTTAAATAGAACAAAATTAACATTGCCTTCGTGAAAGATCACTTTGTGTGCCTTATTGGTAAATAATTTGCTCAATCTCTCAATTACCCAATATCTCATTTCCCATTGTCACTGCACCCATATCATTCCAACTTCTGTGAAGAGGTGATTTTATTGAAAATATTTTGATTTGGCTTATAGCATGGTCAGTACCGACGTGAGTACTAGCACATTGCTTGATTTCTCAAAAACCTACAGGGTCGCACCAGTGCCACAGAACTCAAACTCCACAGCCTGGCATTCAAAATCCTCCTGACCTCTTCCCAACTCGGCTTTCCATCTTCATCTACTGTCGTTCTCGTTGTATTCTATTCATTCACATGTGTGTATTAGTTTATTTATTCAACAAATATTGAGGGTCTGCTCTGTGTCAGGCGTGGTCCTAGGCCCCTGGGATGACGTGGAGAGCAAACAGCCTCAAATGGTGCCCATCTTCCTGGAGTGTATGGTCCAGTGCTGGAGATGGACATTCATCAGAGAGCCACGTGGGTAAATGTAAAAATCAGAAGAATTGAGTGCTGCATGGTGTTAGGATCATGTATGAAAGGGGGCCCCAGCCTGGTCTAGGGGTCAGAGAGGACCTGTCATCCCTGAAGAAGTGGGGGACAATTTGAACTAAGTCATTGAACTAAGCCATCGAACTAACTACCAAGACAAAGAGGTAGTGTATTGGGACTGCCACCCACGATGCCCCTCTCCCGTGGTCTAGAGGTAGACACACGACCCAGCCCAGCCAGTCAGATTCCTTCCTGCAAGTCAGGTCTTCAGCAGAGTGATCTGAAAACTGAAAACCACTGCCGCTGCTTCCCCCTGACCACTGTGCCCCGAAGAAGCTGTCCGTGAGTTCCCACCTCTGGGGCTCCTGAGCTACCTGGTTCCTGCCCTGCTCAGGCATGGTGGTCCAGCTTCCCCTTTGATTTGATGACTCAGACAGTACACTTCCATTTCTTTTAGCTGAGTTGGTCTTGGTTACTTGCAACTAAATAAAGAACCCAAACTCACATAGGGTGGGAGGTTCCCAGACACACAGGGAAGCTCAGAGGCCCCATAGTGGGCAGGGACCCGTTTGACAGGACTTCCCAACATCCCTAACACCTGGATGCTCTCCTCTTACTCTTTCTTGCCCTATTTGCTCACACTTTCCCCCGTTTTTGAACATTCTCCCCTCCCACCTCCACAGTGTGTGTATATAGCTACATATATATGTTTTTAATGAATTAATCTATTTTTAAAAAGGAAGGGAGAAGCGAGGGTG
The DNA here is from genome assembly GCA_963575035.1 of Avahi laniger. Taxonomy (NCBI): domain Eukaryota; kingdom Metazoa; phylum Chordata; class Mammalia; order Primates; family Indriidae; genus Avahi; species Avahi laniger. The sequence goes on from CAUYSK010104268.1 coordinate 9,289, forward strand.
GGAGGAAAGAGGGGAAAGAGGAAGGGAGAGGAGGAAAGGATGGGAGGAGACAGAAAATGGGTGAGAAGGGAAGAGAGGGAAAGGAATGCAGTACATCCAGCTCAGAAATTTCTCCCCTGCCGGAAAGTAAACAACCCTCCCTGCACTCCCAGAGCCCGATCTTATGCATTCACTAAATCCTGCCTTGAATTACACTGATGTGTGCGTCTTGTGTCTGTTTGTCTGTGTGTGTGTGTGTGTGTGTGTGTGTGTGTGTCTGTCTTGTGCCCCCTGCTGGATAGGAAGCTCCTTTGGGACAATTTTTTTTGTTTTTTTGTCTGGGTGTGTGTGTGTGTGTGTGTGTGTGTGTCTGTGTGTCTGTGTGTCTGTCTTGTGCCCCCTGCTGGATAGGAAGCTCCTTTGGGACAATTTTTTTTGTTTTTCTTGAGACAGAATCTCACGCTGTTGCCCAGGCTAGAGTGCCGTGAACCTAGCTCACAGCAACCTCAAACTCCTGGGCTCAAGCGATCCTTCTCCTTCAGCCTCCCAAGTAGCTGGGACTACAGGCATGCGCCACCATGCCCAGCTGATTTTTTTCTATATATATTTTTACCTGTCCAGCTAATTTCTACTTTTTTTAGTAGAGACAGGGTTTTGTCTAATTTTTCATTTTCTCCTTCATAGCACTGGGTCTTGTGCCTTAACTTAGTAGATGCTAAAAGATATCGGTCATTTGACTGACATAAATAGAAATAAAGGCCCTCAAAACTCAGAGGTAAGGGGAGAGGCAGAAAATCTAGTAATATGTAGCTTAATTAGACATTCATGGTGACCTACCAACAAGTTCCTTTATGAATGACAGCTTAGAAGTAAAATGTAATTATTCTTTAAGATTGGTCATATTACCAAGATTTTTGTGTCTTGCTTTTTTTGACCAAATGTCCCTAACAGGAAGCAGTTCAGTGTGGTGATTATGAGTCAGGGGGAACTGAGTTCAAATTCTGACTCTATCTGCTACTGACTTGAGTAGTTCATTTGACCTTGGACCCTAAGCCTCAAGTTCCTTTTTTGTAAAATGATGATAATAATACTACCTCAAAGATGGGTTTATAATAAAGCCCTTGTTAAATTAGTTGGCAAGTTATTATTTAAATTTTATAAATATTTTTAACGGGTTCATTAAAATGTACTGAATGTATTTAGCTATAATCTACTTAACCACACTCTTGTAACAATAATTTTATTTTTAACATTTTACTATTTTAAATAATTTTGCAAATATAGATCTTGGAGGCAGAATTTTAATCAATTTAGATATATTCCTTAGGATTGATTCCAGAAGTGGAATCAAAAAGAAATGTTATGCCTGTTGATATGCATAATCAAATAGCTTTTCAAAAAGGCAGAACTAGTTCGTGTTGCCATCAATATAGTAACATAAGAATTCCTATTTCATTACATTTCAATCAGGATTTTGTAGGGATTTTTTAATTTGTAAATTTAATAGGCAGAAAATGCTATCTTGTTTGTTTTCACGTCTTTGATTATTAATGAGGTTGAATTCAGTTTCCAGGTATTTAAAAACTAGTTTTGGTTTTCCCTTTTAGGAATTGCGGGGAGTTTAGCCACACTCCCCGCAAAAAATTGGGTCCTTTAGGTAGGGGTCGTCGCAAAGGATAAGAAAATAATAGAAAATGCAGAATAATGGAAATAAAAGAATACACAGAGATGAAGGTATAGTTTTATAGATTTATAAAAGACAAAAAGTGGGCATACTCAAGGGTCCCTACAATATCCCGTTAATCATAGGGCCCCGAATAAAGTTTCATATGGGTATTTATAGGAACAGTGATCAGTTGCCAGGGGTAACAGATTTACATAACAACAGGTTGTTTTAGGTTAAAAGTCTTTCAAAAGTTTTCTATAGATCCCCTAACTAACTCTGGTTACAAAGTCTTTCAAGGACAAACTTCTAAGTTCTAAGGTAAAGCTATCACTTAACAGAAGGGTTAAACAGAGATATAGTGGCTCCATATTTCTTTATCTAGTTATTGCAGACAGAGACAGGTCATCAGAAGTCAAGCAGGGACTGTCCCTTGGGCTAATTGTTTTTAGCTGCAGGTATCTGTCTCTGGGCGGACACTCTTTGATCAGCTCTCATCCCGTGATTCCTGTTTTGTCCTTCAAATCAGGTGAGACCCACGGGGTTGAGACCACAGCGTCACCTTGGAAAGCAGCTGCTACTAACCTTTTGAGACGCCCTCCTGAAGTGGAGCAGCTTTTGATATGCAAACTAACACGTTCACATATTCTTTCAGGGCAGAGCCCTGCAAAACTCCTGAGACCATTTCTGTCTCTAATATAGTTATATCAATTTATGGAGTGAGAAGGAATCATCTATTACTGTTGACAAAGCATTCCTAAATGGACACTCTGCTTACCAATTTTTAAAATGGTCCTTAAAATGTTGTAGAGCTTTCGCCACTATGTAGCCAATGAAGTTAGAACTCTCAGCATCTTCTTCCAGAGGGCTCTTGAGTGTGAAATTAGAAGAAGGCAGGAGGCTTACGTCTATTGTTGTTTCATCTGATTTGGAAAAATTATCTTCATGAACACTTGGAACTGCCTAGAAAAGAAAGATCGTACAGTGAAAGATGTACTAAGTCCCAGTACACATCCGCTATTAATTTAATACCACATTAGTCAGGATAGGCTCGGTTGTGCTGAGGTAACAGATTAGCCCCAATATTCCAGTGGCTTCGTACTACAAAAATCTATTTGTCACTCGTGTTACGTGTCCATCACAAGGACTCGGTACCAGTAGACACTCAGGACCCCGGTTGACAGAGGCATATAATCTCATGGCTGTAGCAGATGAACTCATGGTTTTCTTTGTGCCCTCAGCAGAGACAAAGAAGCACACATAGGCTCTTCACTAACTCAGCCTAGAGATACTCTTATCACTTTTGCTCCCATTTCATTGGCCAGAACTTGCCACATGACAACACCTAGCTGCGGGGGGACTGGGAAACATGAGTGAGCAGAACGACTGCTGGTGAGCATTCCTGTCTATGCCGCAGCAAGTTTTGTACTGAGTTTTCCTAGGAAATTTACAATTCATGGCTGGATGTGTGATTTTGGCAAGAATTAATCATGTGAAATGCATGTTCGTTACTCCCTTAATGAATTCTCAAGTGTGTATATCTGTACTTTGCTTTTAGCCATTTAAATAAAATGGAACTGGCATATGACTTGATGTAACCTTAAGAGAACTATTTTGGGAATATTTTCAAATAAATTCCCTTTTCGAAAAAACTAAAGCCAAAACATTGGGAGGCCAAATTAAACCTGGTAATTCCATAATTCTAGCTGATAAAGGAGTAGCTAGCATAACTTTTTCCCTTCTCTTTTAGTGAATATAACACACATAACTGCATAAAGCATTTATGTCTAGTTTAATAATTACAAAGCAAACACCCATGTAACTATTAATACAACCAGGGGCCGTAACTGTTCTCATTTGCTAGAATTTGTATGTTTCTTACACAAGGCTTCTCTTAAGTACTTGCTCTTTTATGAGTTTGCACTTTCATTTGCGTAATGAAATAAAAGCTGTTTTAAGACAAATAACTTTTACAGGTAGTTCAGCAAAGTGGTCAGGCCTGCTGATTCTGGATAAAGGCTGCTTGAGTTTGAATTCCAGTTCTACCACTTATTAGCTGTGTGAACTTAGGTAAGTTGTTTAAACGCCTTTGTGCTTCATCTGAGAAATTGAGAAAATACTCAATACTCAATACTACTTACCTCCTAGGGTCACAGAGGGGATTAAATGATCAGATATATGAAAAAAGTTCTTAAAACATTGCCTGACACACAGTAAGTTCTCTTTAGTGATGATTATTATAAAAATATGTAATTGCAAGCCATAATTTTATTTCATATGCAGGTTTTTATATAGAGGTACTTTTGTTATGAACATAAAGAATTTTAGATAAATCTGTTAGTGTTTCTCAGAGACACTAAAATGGAAGTAAATTGAAGCATAGGGTGGAAAATACTGATAATGATAAAAAGAATTAAATATTGGCTGTAGCTTTCTAAAGGTTAAAAGCACTGCTAAAATTTTTCTCAAAATTTTATTTTTCAAGGTAAGAATTTTTCTTCGTTAAACTAAAAGTCTATATATGAGGATGATCAAATATATTGAATTATTTTACCCTCCTAGAATATGATCTCATAGAGTAATAGAATCAGAGAGTCAGCAGGGATTAGAACAGTGGCTTTCAAAACCCTTTCCCTGCCGTCTACAGTAACAGATACATTTTACATCATGACTCCAAACACACATATGTCTATATATGTGTATATATATTTACACACATTATGTCTGTACACAAATACATACACAAAACAGAAATGGAAGTTCCGTGACATGCATATGCCTTGTTAAATACAATGCATGCTAACATTTTCTCTTCTAGTCTGTCCTATTCTATTTTTTTGTGTTTTATTGATTTTGTTTTTTAACGTGCTTGTGACTTTCTAAACTTAATTCTCAAACCATGCATGGCCCACAACTTCGTAGTCTGAAAAACAGCAAAATGCTGGATCACAGAATATCATTGTTCCAATCCCCTGGAAGCAGAGCCTGAGATTCTGACATAAGTGATTTATAAAGGGTTGCTCTCGGGTGAAACTTTTAAGGTGATGAGGAAAGCAAACTAGAGAAGAGAAAGAAGTTAAGCAAGGTTGTGGCTTCAGGTGACCTCTAGCCTCGGCCTGATCCTGCAGGGAGCTGTGGGGCGTAAGTGCCAGGGGCGTCCTTTGGAGAAGGCTGCAGGGGTAAGCAGTGGGCACCAGCACCAGCCCAGCAGGAGCTGGTACAAGGGCAGGGCGCCAACATCACCTGCTGCACAGAATATTGCATCTTCCATGCTCTGCCCAGTGATTTTTGTATCCAGGTCTTTTTTGTCATCAGGAACCACTACCCTGGTGCCCTTGTCTATTAATGTGATGTGTGTGTACGTGGTGGGGTAGGGGAGAAATGTCTCAGGAAAGAAAGTCACTGTTTATCATTGTGCAAAAAGAATAATTGAATGTGGGCGTCATGGTGTAGGTGCGATTTAAGATGACAATAAGTCTGTATGTGGGTGCGGTTCGCACTGTCGGGGAGATGGACATGCATGAAGCTCTGACTCGGGTGGGACAAAGGCAATATATGTCAATATATGTAACCTAAACATTTGTACCTCCGTAATATGCTGAAATTTCAAAAATGTCTTTATGTGAAGATTGATGTATAAATGTTTAGTTCTCAAGATAATGCAGCAGCTTTATTGCGTCAAAAATTAATAAGAGCTGTAATCTACAGAGCTCTTGCTTTGTATAAGGAACCTATACTCTCACTTTATAGACATACATTTCAAGATAGCTATTATTATTCCCACTTTACAGGTGGAAAAACTGAGGCATAGAATGGCTAAGGAACTTTTCCAAGCTTACTTAGCTGGTAACTTTCAGAATCAAAAGTTAAACTCAAATTACTTTATCTGTAAGTCTTCTCTCTCAAAAACTTAAAAAGAGAGAAGTTTCGCCAGATTTCTTCAAGGTTCCCTCTATCAGGTATAGCCCTATAACTACAAGCAGAATTAGCAATCTCTGGACTAGAAAGTATTTTGTGTTTTCAATTTATTTTCTTTGGACACAGTTTCTTGTTTTCTAAAGACCATGAACTACATTAAATCAAGTCAGCCTGAATACAATTGCAACAGAAATACGAATACTCCTCATAGCTTGTTTTCAAATTCAGCTGTAATTAATAAGTAAATTAACCGAAAGATCAAGGTGTGCACGTGTAATCTCCAGAGCTGCTCCTGGGCCTTGCCTTTACCTTTACTGAACTAAAGACGATCTCGGTTTCTGCAGCGTGGTTTGCCAGCTCAGACACCCAGCCAAATTGCCGTGTCATCCTGGCCATCAGATAGGCGGTGTCCTCCACGTGCTGCTGGGTCATCTGGAGGATCTGGGCGTACTGCTCACTGGATACGTTGACCAGCCTAAGGACCTCCTCTAATTCTGTGTGCAGTGCAGGTACATCAGGACAGTCTAGCAAGAAGAAGGTAAGGTGGTGAAGGAAAAGGGCCATGAAACTTGCAGGAGGACGACAAGGGCTTAACTGTCCTCCCTTGCACTTCCTATTTTCCCCTTTGCCTATGAGAGCTCCTAGTGTATTCCTGTCGCTCTGGAGTAATTACTAATATTGCCTACATCAGTTGCAAACGAGATCCAGTTTAATTTTTAATTACATGGTTGTACACAGCAAAAACTGGGCTGGAGAAAGAACTTCTTGTTATAAACCCCATGTGCCTACCACCTCTGTTTTAAAAAACACCCCAAAACACAAGAAGCCCCTACTGTACACCTTGCACATCACATGCCCTTTAACCTCTCAAAAGGAAACTACTATTTTGAATTTGGATGTGTATGTCCAGTACCAGTAATTAGTATGGGAAAAGAACCACATATAGTGAATCCACTTAAAATTGGGACCAAAAAATATATAATAAATAGTGGGGGAAAAAAAAAAGGATTTGCGATGTTTTGGAAAATATTTTATCTTATATTTATAAAATATGAGATTATAATTATAGCTATGTGTTTAGTATTCAAAGTAAATCAAATGTTGATTGAAGAGACAGAATTATTGTTTGATAAAATGTATGAGATTTGTTTGTAATAGCCAAACTTTGGAAACAAATGTACTTCAGCTAGAGAATGGATAGATACATTGTGATATGCCTGCACAGACCAACATACAACAGTGAATTAATGGACCAGAAGAGCGTGCATTCACATGGCTAAACTCACAAACTACAGAGTGAAACTCTAAGTTGCAAAAGAATACATAAGCAATGACATTTATATTATTAAGAAAAATTATCCAGAACTTGGAAAGACAGCAAAAGAATGACTGCATGTCCTTTCAACGTCATACTGCATTGTTTTCTAAGAGCCCCATCCAAAGATCACTTAATTCTGCAGGGAAATGATCCTTTGTTGGCCTGAATATTTACTGTTGATTAGGGCCAGACTCTATGAAGTTAGCTGTAAATTATGGATTGGAAACTTGCAAATGATTTTTTGTCCAGTAGAGATGTAAATTATTTTGGTCTCGTAGAAGAGATAACTGCAAAAGTTACAGTTTTATTGCCTTTTAGCTTATTAACTGGTTTTGTATCTAATTTTGTAATCTTATTGCAGCATTCTGTCTCTCCTTGACTATGAATGCTCCAATCTTTCTTATATTTTTTTTTTTACCCAGCTCTAACACTCTACTGGTCCCTTCATTAATAAGTTAAATTAATTTTTGACATGTGCTCACTTTGTGTGAGTCATATTTTTAAGTTTAAAAATTATACTTTTTTTTTTTTGAGACAGAGTCTCACTGTGTTGCGCGGGCTAGAGTGCCATGGCGTCATCTTAGCTCACAGCAACCTCAAACTCCTGGGTCTAAGCGATCCTCCTGCCTCAGCCTCCCGAGTAGCTGGGACTACAGGCATGTGCCACCATGCCCAGCTAATTTTTTCTATATGTATTTTTAGTTGTCCAGTTAATTTCTTTCTAATTTTAGCAGAGACGGGGTCTTGCTCTTG
>CAUYSK010104269.1:0-17698 GCA_963575035.1 Avahi laniger
ATCAACTTCTTCCAAACCCTGTAAATGTTGATGTTTTGACCTCCTTCCATGAATTACAAGTACTCTAAGTGGCATCTAGAATGGTGAATTCTTTCCAGAAGGTTTTCTATTGACTTTGCCCAGATTCATCAGAGGAATCACTATCTATGGCAGCTATAGCTTTACGAAATGTATTTCTTAAATAATAAGACTGGAAGGCTGCGCATGGTGGCTCACACCTGTAATCCCAGCACTTTGGGAGGCTGGGGCAGGAGGATCACTTGAGGCCAGGAGTTCAAGACAAGCCTGGGCAACATAACAAGACCTCATCTCAAAGGAAAGGAGAGGAGAGGAGAGAGGAGGAGAGCAGAAGGGAGGGGAGGGGAGAGCAGGGGAGGGGAGGGAGGAAGGAAGGAGGAAAGAAAAAGACTTGAAAGTTGAAATTACTCTTGATCCATGGGCTGCAGAGTGGATGTCGTGTTAGACATGAAAACAACATTAACCTCCTGATGCATCTTCATCAAAACCCTTGGGTGACCAGGTGTGTTGTCAATGAGTAGTAATATTTTGAAATGAATCTTTTTTCTGAGCAGCAGTTCTCAACAGTGGGCTTAAAATATTCAGTAAATCATTCTATAAACAGATGTGCTGTCATCCAGGCTTTGTTGTTCCATTTAAAGAGCACAGAGTAGCAGATTTAGCAAAATTCTTACAGGTTTAAGATTTTGGGAATGGTGAATGAACATTAGCTTCAACTTAAAGTTGCCAGCCGCATTAGCCCCTATCAAGACAGTCAGCCTGTCCTTTGAAGCTTTACAGCATTATCTTCTCCTCTCCAGCTCTGAAAGTCCTAACTAGCATCTTTTTCCAGTAGAAGACTATTTCGTCTACATTGAAAATCTGTTATTTAGGGTAGCCACCTTCATCAATTACCTCAGCTAGATCTTCTGGCTAACTCGCTGCAGCTTCTACATCAAAACTTGTACTTGTATGATATGGAGATGGCTTTTTTCTTTAAACCTCACAAACCAACCTCTGCCAGCTTCCAACTTTTATTCTGCAGCTTCCCTACCTCCCTCATCCTTCATAGAATTAAAGAGAGTTAGGACCTTGCTCTGGATTAGGCTTTGGCTTAGGGAATGTTGTGGCTGGTTTTATCTTATATCCAGACCACTAAAACCTTCTTCATAGCAGCAGCAATAAGGCTTTCACTCTCTTTCTTTCTTTTTTTTTTTTTTTGTTTGAGTCAATCTTGTTGCATAGCCCAGATCACAGTGCAGTGGCACAATCGTAAGTCACTGACTGCAACCTGGAATTCCTGGGCTCAAGCAATCCTCCTGCCTCAGCCTCCCAATGTTTCACTTTCTTATCATTCCTGTGTTCACTGGAGTAGCAATTTTAATTTCCTTCCAGAACTTTCCCTTTGCATTCATGGTTAACTGTTTGGCACAAGAGGCCCAGCTTTCAGCCTTTCTCAGCTTTTGATCTGCCTTCCTCACTAAACTTAATTTCTACCTTTTGAATTAAAGAGAGAAACTTGTGACTTCTCCTTTCACTTGACTAGTTAGAGGCCATTGTAGGGTTATTCATTGTCATAATTTCAGTATTTTTGTGTCTCTTAATAGGGAAGCCTGAGGAGAGGTAGAGATGGGTGGTGCAGTCAGAGCACAGCATCTATCGAATAAGGTCACCACCTTACGTGGGCGCCGTTCATAGCACCCTAACAATTACAATAGTTACATCCAAGACCACTCATCTCAGATCAGCATAATGGATACAATAATAATGAAAAAGTTTGAAATATTGGGAGAATTACCAGAATTTGACACAGAGACATGAAATGAGCACATGCTGTTGGAAAATGGTACCGATAGATTTGCTCAACACAAGGTTGCCTCAAACTTTCAAGCTGTAAAAAAAGCAGTTATCTGTGAAGTGCAATAAAGTGAAACACAATAAAACAAGGTATGCCTGGACCTAAATGGCTTGGATTGACAATAGCACTCTTCGTTGCCAAGGAGAATTTATGTTTATTTATTTATTTTTCATCCTCACCCCTCCCCCCGAGAATTTATGTTTAAACTATGTCTATGTTCTCATGGTAACAAAATCAGATTTGTAGAGACATGTTAATAGGAATAGAGGAATAGATGTAGGACAATTTCAGTAAATTCAGTATATGCATTCTTTTATCCAAAATGAACTGATGATATATTTTCAAAATTCATACTCAGTCCTCAGAAGTGGCCAGTTTTAACATGGTATACATAGTATAATAGTTAAATTTTAAATTATCTTCCCATAAAAGAAATGGATCCACACGCATGATTTTCCTATACAGAGGTTTTTTTCTGAGGGAAAATAAAATTCAGACAGCACTACCGCATTTGTAAACTATTTAATTATACCTGCCACGGAGTTTCAATGTCAAGTTCATTGTCTCTTTCATTAATAATTATTGTTAAAATAGGGAACATATCAGAACAATATATAAAATCTCTGTTTTTTCAAGTTTCCAATTTAAATTTGCATCTTTCAATCTTAATTGTCAGGGAAAAATATGCTACATTGTTTCCTCACACTAAAATATTAAGACAAAAAAATCTTCCACAAAATACTAGCAAACCACATTCAGCAACATAGAAAAAGGATTCCATACCGCTGTCAAGTGGGATTTATTTCTCTATTTCAGAGATGGTTCAACATACAAAAATCGATCAATGTAATACACCACATCAATAGAATGAATGAGAAAACCATATGACTATTTCTATTGATGCCAAAAAAGCATTTAACAAAATTCAACACCCTTTCATGACAAAAACACTCAATAACAGAAAATAACAAGTGTTGGCAAGGTTATGGAGAAATTGGAACCCTTGTGCATTGCTGGTGGGAGTGTAAAGCGGTGCAGCTGCTGTGGGAAGTGTAGGGAAGATCCTCAAACAACAAAACACAGAATTACCACTCGATCCAGCAATCCCACTTCTGGGTATACACGCAAAAGCATTGAGAGCCAGGACTCAAGCAGTATGTGTGCGCCAGAGTCCACAGCAGCATCATTCACAGTCGCCAAGAGGTAGAAACAGCCCAGATGTCCATCGACAGAGAAGTGGGTGAGTAAAATGCGGACTATGCCGTCACGCACCACGTAAGGACAACAATGGATTGTCTTGGGCAACAATGGATTGCACATACGACGGTGGCCCAGGAGATTATAACTGCATATTTTTACTATACCTTTTCTATGTTTAGATACACAAATATTTAGCATTGTGTTACATTTGCCTACAGTATTTAGTATGGTGATCTGTTTGTAGCTGAGGAGCAACAGGCCACACCATATAGCCTAGGCGTGTAGTAGGCTATGCTATCTAGGTTTGTATAAGTTTATGTTTGCACGATAAACTCACCTAATGACACCTTTCTCAGAACACATCCCCCTCATTAATCAACTCGTGACTCTATGTACAATGGAATATTATTTAGCCATAAAAAAAGGGAATTCTGACCCTTGCTACAACAGGGATGAACCTTGAAGACATTATGCTAAGTGAAATAAACCAGACACAAAAGAACAAATATTGTATGATTCCACTTATATGAGGTCAAATGCGTAGATGCTGAAAGCAGAACAGTGGTTTCCAGACCCTACAGGAAGAGTGGAAAAAGGGAATTACTGTTTAATAGGGACAGAGTTTCAGTATAGGATGAGGAAAAAGTTCTGGAGATGGATGCTGGTAATGGTTGCACAACAATGTAAATGTACTTAATGCCACGAAATATACACTTAAAAATAGCTAAAATGGCCTGGGCATGGTGGCTAATGTCTGTAATTCCAGCACTTTAGGAGGCCAAGGCAGGAGGACCACTTGAGGCCAGGAGTTTGAGAGCAGGGAGACTCTGTCTCTATAAAAAAATGAAAATAAAAATTAGCTGGAAGCTGTGACATGCGCCTCTTGTCCTAGGTACTTGGGAAACTCGAGAATCACTCAAGCCCAGGAGTTGGAGGTTGTAGTGAGCTATGATTGCAACACTGTACTCCAGCCAGGGCAGCAGAGCAAGACCCTCTCTCAAAAAAGAAAAAAAAATGGCTAACGTGGTAAAGTTTGTCTGTTTCACCACAATAAAAGAAGAAAAAAAATACTCAATAAGCTAGGAATAAAAGGAAACTTCCTCAATGTGATAAAGTCCATATATGAAAAACCCATAGCTAACATCATATTCAGTGGTGAAAGACTGAAAGCATTTCCCTTAAGATCAGGAACAAGACAAGTGTGTATTTAATCCATTTTGTGTTGCTATAAAGGAATACCTGAGGCTAGTAATTTATAAAGAAAAAAGGTTTATTTGGCTCAAAGTTCAGCAGCCTGCACAAGAAGTGTGGTATCTGCTTCTGGTGAGGGCATCGGGGAGCTTCTAATCCAGGCAGAAGGTGAAGGGGAATCAGGTGCCACGTGACGATAGAAGGAGCAAGAGAAGGAGGAGGTGGGGCCAGGCTCCTTTAAACAACCAGCTCTTGTGAATTAATGAAATGAGAACTCATTATCACAGGGAGGGCACCAACCCATTTATGAGGGATCTGCCCCCATGACCCACACGCCTCCCACCAGGCCCCTCCTCCAAACTAGGGATGGAATTTCAACATAAAATTTGGAGGGGCCACAGGAGTTTGAGGTTGCTGCGAGCTAGGCTGACCCCACGGCACTCACTCTAGCCCAGGCATTGAAGCGAGACTCTGTCTCAAAAAAAAAAAAAAAAAAATTTGGAGGGGCCAAACATCCAACCATATCAACAAAGATGCCCAGTTTCACTTCTGTTCAACATAGTGTTAGAAGTTCTAGCCAGAGCAATTAGGCAAGAAAAAGAAATCAGAGGCATCCAAATTGGAAAGTAAGAAGTAAAGTATTAGGATCATTAAAAATACTGAAGATATTTTAAAAAGGAGGAAGTCTGAATGACCAATTTTGTCTTTAAAAAGTTGATTCCAAGCTGGGATCATGCCTGTAATCCCAGCTAGTCAGAAGGCTGAGGTGGGAGGATTGCTTGAGCCGAGGAGTTTGAGACCAACCTGGGCAACATAGCAAGACCTCATCTTTAAAAAAAAAAAAACTGGGCCGGGCGCGGTGGCTCACGCCTGTAATCCTACCACTCTGGGAGGCCGAGGCAGGAGGATTGTTTGAGCTCAGGAGTTCAAGACCAGCCTGAGCAAGAGCGAGACCTTGTCTCTACTAAAAATAGAAAGCAATTAGCTGGACAACTAAAAATATATAGAAAAAACTAGTCGGGCATGGTGGCGCACGCCTGTGGTCCCAGCTACTTGGGAGGCTGAGGCAGGAGGATCACTTAAGCCCAGGAGTTTGAGGTTGTTGTGAGCTAGGCTGATGCCACGGCACTCTACTCAGGGCAGTAGAGTGAGACTCTGTCTCAAAAAAAAAAAAAAAAAAAAAGAAAGTTGGTACCTAAAAATTTCACTATAAGTTCTAGTCAGGGCAGTTAGGTAAGAAAATGAAATAATAGGCATCTAGATTGGAAAGAAAGAAATAAAACTATCTCTATTTGCAGATGACATGATCTTACATGTAGAAAATCCTAAGAAATCAACCTAACGATTATTAGAACAAATAAATGACTTCAGTAAGGTGGTAGGACCCAAGATCAATATGCAAAAATCAAATCTATTTCTATACACTTGCAAACAACAATATGGAAATGAAGTTAAGAAAACAATTCCATTTATAATAGTTGGACATGGTGGCTCGAAGCTGTAATCCCAGCAACTTGGGAGGCTGAGGCCGGAAGATTGCTTGAGACCAGGAGTTTGAGACCAACATGAGCAACATAGTGAGACCCTGTCTCTAGAAAAAGAAGAAAAATTAGCTGGGTGTGGTGGCCCACACCTGTAATTCCAACTACTCAGGGGGCTGAGGCAGGAGGATTGTTTGAGCCCAGGAGTTCAAGGCTGCAGTGAGCTATGATCACACCACTATGTTACAGCCTGAATGACAGAGCAAGACCTCATCTCTAAAAAAAATAAAAGAAAGAAAGAAAATATTTAGGAATAAATTTAACAAAATAAGTGTAAAACTTATACTCTGAAAACTATAAGACATTGTTGAAAGAAGTTAAGGATCTAAATAAATGGAAAGATATCCCATTTTCATGGATTAGAGGCCTTAATTTTAAGATGACAGTACTCCCCACATTCATCTACAGATTGATCACAATCCTTATCAAAATCCAGTTGGCTTCTTTACAGAAATTGACAAACTTTTTCTTTCTTTTTTATTTTATTTTGAGACTGAGTCTTGCTCTGTCACCTGGCCAGAGTGCAGTGGCATCATCATAGCTTACTGCAACCTTAAATTCCTGGGCTCAAGCGATCCTCCTGCCTCAGCCTCCCAAGTAGCTGGGACTACAGGTGCGCTAATTTTTCTATTTTTTATAGAGATGGGGTCTTGCTCTTTTTTCAGGCTGGTCTCGAACTCCTGACCTTAAGCAATCCTCCTGCCTCGGCCTCCCAAAGTGCTAGGATTACAGGCATGAGCTACTATGCCCAGCCTAGAAATTGACAAACTTATCCTAAAATTCATATAGAAATTCCAGGGACTCCGAATTTTGTCCCTGAAAATCTTGAAAAAGAGCAAAATTGAAGGGTTCACACTTCCAGATTGAAAATTTACTACAAAGCTACAGTAATGCAACCGGTGTGGTGCCAGCATAAGGATGGACATGTAGATCAGTGCAATAGAACTGTGTCCAGAAGGAACCCTCACACTTGCAGTCAGTTGACTTTCATCAAGTATGCCAAGACCAGACAGCCCGGAAAGAACGGTCTCTCCAACAAATGGTGCGGTTTGACCTCATATACAAAAATTAACACAAAATGGATCACAGACCTAAATGTAAGAGCTAAAAACTTTTAGAAGAAGACATATGCATAGATTTTTGTGACCCTGGATTAGGCAACGATTTCTTAGCTAGGATTTTCAATTCCTATGAGTGGGGGCTGGGTGGAGGGAGGGAGCCTCTGACCTCTTGGCCAGACTCACCGGGAATTTAGCCACATCATCTGGGAGTCGGAAGGGAGGTGACGTGCTGGTGGCCTGCTCCTCTTGTGAGATACAATATCCCTTGACCGGGAGCTGAAGGGAGAGGACGCCTGTCTTTCTGCTGTGACCGCCTGGAGTGGCGCTTCTGCCAAGCTGAGCTGGAGGTGGCGGGGGCCGGGTCCTGGCTCAGGTGCCGTAGACTCTTGTTGTTCTTCCTAAGTTTTAGTAGATTGCTTGAATAAATATTTCTTCGTTTGTTGTAAGCCCTTAGGAGAATTTCCAGAGAGTTCATGCGGTTGGGTTTTTGCCGTTGTCCCCAGTTGCGCGATTTCTCTGAGGACAGGGCTGCGGAGCTCCTCGTGCCGCCATCCGGAAGTGGAGTCCTCTGCACGCATTTCCTGTACTCCCGGAAACGCTAGGTTTGCTCCGCGGCGTAAACGTTTTCCACAGAGCGTCTTCCCTCTGTAGCCACCGTCTTTCAGCGTGTGTTCCAGTCACCCACTGTTCTGTACGAACAAAATGCGGTGGCTTAAACCGCCCCCGTTTCATTCCATCTTACGAGTGTGGGTCAGAAAGGGTCGGGAAGGGTGGCCTGGGCCCGCTGGTCACTCGGCCGTCGCCCGCAAGGCGTCGCTCACGTGCCCAGTACCTCGGCAGGGATGGCTGGCAGCCGGGACCAATCTCCGGCCCTCACAGGCTTAGGGCCTCCCGCCGTCTCCCGCGGGACGGTCACCCCTCTCGTGTGGCAGCTCGGGGCTGCGACTGCGAGCGCTCCTGGACGCCACGGCGTACGCCGCGAGGCTTTTGCGGACTCCGAAGTCACGCAGAGTCACTCCACTGTGTCCTGGGGCCTGCGCAGGGAGGACCGCACAGGGGCGAGTGGCTGTGTCGTCATCGGCGGCAGTTGTGCTCTGTGAAGTCACTGTGGACGCTGCAAGTTCTGACCTTTGACAGCAGGGAAAATACAGGGCTCACTTCCTGCAAGCCTCTGGTCGCACTTGCTCAGGTGATCACTCCACAGCCTTGGGTCGGTGTATTTCTGTTTAAAAACATCTCATTAAATGTGCATTGTTGAGTCGCTGACAATGAGCTGGCAGCCAGGGCACCACCACGTGCGGAAGCTTATCCCACACGTGAAGGGCACATCACAGGCTTCGGGCACTTTGCACTGTGGTTGGAGGCCGCTTTAAATGGCAAAATCACTAACAAAAAAAGTGTCACTAAACAGACCTCCAAAAGGACAGTTGTTTATAGTATGAGAGCTGAAACCAGAAGGCACAGCAACTCCTTCTGCGACCTCAGCTGGGAAAGTGAGTGTCGATCAAATAAATTTTATTTGCCACTCTCAGTATGTCCCCGAATGACCACAAATCACTTCAAATATCGATTTTGGGGTTACAAATAAATTTCAGGGAGTAAGTGAATTTTCAAATACAGAATCCATAAATAATGAGGATCCACGAATAACGAGCACAGCAGGAGGCCTGGTTCACCAGAGGGCCATTCTTGGAGACTTGCTGCCAGCTACTGTGGCGAACAGTAACAACTGTTTGCGGTCGGCTCCCATGTTCTCACCTAACAAAAGAATAATCTCAAATTTAATGTATTTGTTTTTATATAATTCACAGCTTTTACTATATCCCTAAGTGCACTGTTTACTTCAGCTGACTTTTTTCTTTTTTTTTGAGACAGAGTCTCACTGTGTTGCCCGGGCTAGAGTGCTGTGACGTCATCCTAGCTCACAGCAACCTCAAACTCCTGGGCTCAAGCGATCCTCCTGCCTCAGCCTCCCAAGTAGCTGGGACTACAGGCATGTGCCACCATGCCTGGCTAATTTTTTCTATATATTTTTAGTTGTCCGATTAATTTCTTTCTATTTTTAGTAGAGACAGGGTCTCACTCTTGCTCAGGCTGGTTTCGAACTCCTGAGCTCAAACAATCCGCCCGCCTCTGCCTCCCAGAGTGCCAGGATTACAGGCGTGAGCCACCGCACTGGCCTGACTTTTTTTTTTACTAGCATGACTTTCTTAATGAAAGAGTCAGTGTTTGGATTCACGTTCTGATCGTTGTTCCTTAAACTGATTACCTACTCCGAAGCGTTTTCTTGTTGCATCTGTGCCGCCCAGACACACTTCTACACAAGTTCTTGAACCCTAAACCACATCTGTGGCAACATGATCTTTTATGGTTGTGTGCACTTCAGAGATAGTTGCGTTTGTGACCAGACAACTGGGGAAGAATTTTCTTTGTATGTATCACCATCATGTTCAAACTGCACCTTAGCAAAATCTCTGCATTTATCATGCTGCAATGACAAACGCTTTGCTAGCTTTCTTTGTTCCGTCATTAGTATTCTATTACAAATTCACATAATATTTCCGAGCACATATCTTCGAACCAGTCTTTCACCTCCCAGTATGGTAATCACATGATTTATTTTTTATTTCGGCGCTACTTTATAAGAAGCTGAAAAGCAATAATGGTTATGTGGGAAATACTGAATATCTGCATCTGTTGGCTTTCTTAAAATAATGGCTTTATTGAGATATAATTTACATACCACTGAAAGTGTACAATTCAGTGGTTTTTAGCATGTTCACAGTGATGCTTGCATCACTACTATCTAATTCCAGGACATTTTCATCACCCCGAAATGAAAGCCCACAACTATCAGCAGCCACTGCTCATTTTCCCTTCTCAGCCTCTGGCAATCGCTCGTCTGTTTCCTGTCTTTTTGGATCGACCTGTTTTGGTCATTTCGTATCAGTGGAATGCGCTGTATGTTGCCTTCTGTGTCTGGCTTCTTTCATTTAGCACAATGTCTTCAAGGTTAGTCTATACTGTAGCATCTATCAGTACTTCGTTCCTTTTTATGGCTGAATAATATTCCATTGTATGAATATACTGCATTTTGTTAATCTATTCATCAGTTGATGTACATTTGGGTTGTTTCCACATTTCAGCTATCAAAAATAATGCTGTTATAAACATTCATATACAAGTTTTTGTGTGGATATATGTTTATTTTTCTCATGGGTATATTCTTAGGATTGAAATTGTAGGATCGTATGTAACTCCATGTCTAACTTTTTAAGGAACTTCGAAACTGTTTTCCAAAGCAGCTGTTCTATTTTTCTGTTATCTTTTCAACAATTTTTCTTTGCAAAGATTATTTTGGTTTTGTATTTCTTTCTTTGTGTTTTATGTAAATGTCACCTAAGTTTTGATACTTTCCTTGTTTCATTAGTCAGTATATCTCCACAAATAACATACTTAGTCTTAGCTCTTAACTATAAATATTGGCTTTCATGAAAAGCAAAATCGATAAAATTTGTTTAGCCATATTAGGGTGAAAAATAAATAAAAAAATTGTAATTCCCTAGTTTAGCTAATGGTATTAAACCATATATATTTTTAAAGGCCTAATAAAAAAGTTAAATGGTTATAAATTTAGGATCAGCTTAAACGGGTGGTTCTGGCTCAGGGTCTCTCATGAAGCGGCCGCAGCGCCTGGAGCCATGGCTAGCACCGGAGGATGGTGCTTCCGCCAGGTCGCACTCCCGTGGCTGTTGGCACAAGGCCTCAATTCCTCACCACGTGGGCCATCCACGGGGATGCCCTGGCTGCTCTCACGACATGTCAGCTGCTTTCCCTCCAGATGAAATGATTCAAGAGAGAGACCAAGAGTACAGTTGCAATAGCTTACATGACCAAGTCTCAGAAGTCACATGCCATCGTGTCTGCTATATTCTGTTTGCTAGAAGTGAATCACCACGTCTAGTCCACATTCTAGGAGAAGAGAATTAAGCTCCATTTCTTGAAGGGAGGCATATCAAGGAAGTTGTGGACATCTTTTAAAGCCACCCCACTGGCTGATGTCGGGTGGCCTCAGTTACTTACCATGTGGGTCTCTCCAAGGGGTGGCTTCAGTGTGCTTATGACATGGCAGTTGGCCTTCCACAGAGCACATGGTCCCAGAGAGAGAATCTGCAATGTCTTCTATGACCTCATTTATACTTCTGTTGTATTTGCAATACCCTATGGGTTACACAGACCAACCCCATTCAGTGTGGGGGAGGACTAAATAAGGGTACGTATCCCAGGATCGTTGGGGCCATCCTGGATGCTTGCTATCCCAGGCGCCTAAATGAAGCAACAGCTATTCTGCCAGGGCATGCTGGGGAGTGGTTCACGGAGGAAGTGGCACATGAGATGGGCCTTTGGGGTCCCACTGACCCTGAGAAAAATGAGAAGGATCAGTAGAGGTCATCTGGTCTGTCTTTGACCTGAAGACAGAAAGAAAGAACCAGGACAGGTGCCAGGGGAGCCCACTTGTCACTGACGCTATGTCTAACTTTGCTCAAGATCTTCTGGGCGTCTGTTGAAGTGGCGGTAGGTGCTTCCGGTCTCACGATATGCAATCAGACTGGGCAGGAGCTGCTTCAACAACAGGTATTAAGCACTTGATGAGCCAAAATGGCTTTTCAGAGTCACTCTTTGTTCTCTCTTGTAATTAGGATCTGAGCTTCCTCCGGGAGATTGGGAGAAATGAAACACGACAGCCCCTGTTGCGTGACTCCTACCCCTGTCTCCGTGTTAACATTCAGAGCATAGAGTCTCCACCATGCGTCTTCGAAAGCTTTTGCATTTTTAGTGGGAGAAGAGAAGAAGAGCAGAGGAAGCTTAGCAGATCTCTTAAATACGAAATTTCCCATTTCCCTCAGAAAATAGCCCCCGAGTTATAGAGGTCTTTGTTCTTTCTTGATTGTTTTTTCCTCCAAAGCTTTAGAATCACCACAATGCTGCAAATGTGGTCATCGCTTGTTTTTTCCTTTTAATTTGCTACAAACTTTACACATTTTCATGAAGGAATAGTCTACAAAAAACAATAACAAAATAAATACAAAGAACTGTCTAGATGAAGACAAAGAGCATTGAAATACCTTAATTTTGTCCAGAAAGAGAACTTTTCTTTTCCTCCCACATGGTAATAACGCGCTGGGTGGGAGCATTCATTGGAGAAAACCCACAGGCTCGCAGCGACTCAGAAGGCCAGCCTCCTGCTGCAGCTGGGCAGCTCCGGACAGTCCGGGTCCAGGGGACTGAGCGCTGAACTCAGCCCAGGGCCTGCCCGGACACAGAAGGGCCTCCAGGAGTCCCACACCTTGCTTTGCTCCCTGTGCTTCTGCCTTTCGTACAGTAGTATCAAATGCTACGTATTGGGCATCAGCTCTGTGCCTGCTCTTTACACTGATTGTCTCTCTTCCTCCCCGAACCCGGCAAGGTGGAATCATGAGCCCCATTTTACAGTTAAGAAACGTGAAGCTCAGGGAGTATATAAATCAGGAATTTTGCTGAAATAGGAAACTCAGCTGGAAATGGCTTAAGCAGAAAGAGTATTTACTGGTTCACATAAGCAAAAACGCCAAGGATCCCACGGGCTTCAGGCACGGCTGGATGTATGTGCTCGTGTGAGCGCCAAGGCCCCAGTTCTCTGTCCCCTGTGCTGGAGGGCTCTTCCTTGTTCGTGCTGGAGGCGTGAGGGGGCAGCTAAGCATTCCGGCCAGTGTGGCGGCCATGAGGACGCTCCGTGTGGATCTTCCCTCAGAAATAACTCGCGGTTCAGCCGCGAGGAGCACCGCTAGTTAGCAGCCTCTGCACGGCCTGCAGCGCGCACGCCGGCCCCAGTCAACGCGGCCAGGGACAGGGCGTGGCGAGGCGCGCTGGGCCTGGTCCCTCCGGCCCGGGCTGCCCGCGGGGTTGGCCGCGACGTCGGACCTGACGGTGCTCTGGGCCTCGCCCTGCCCAGCCCGACTTCCTCCCGCTCCACCTTTCATGGCGGCTCCCTTCCCCGAGCAAACCTCCTGTAGCCAGACCCCACCGCCCATCCTCCTCCTTCGGGCGTCAGCTGACACATGGCGGCCGGCTCCCACTCGCGCCGGGGCGCCGGACCCCGTGGGGTCCCTTTGTGCTGCTCTCGGAGGACCAGGGCCGCGTGTCCCCAACGTGCAGGAAGCCCGCAGTGCCGGGGCGGCGTCCCCACTCCCCCTCCGGCCCTCTCTGCCTCCAGCGGGACCTTCTGGACAGCCTTCCCTCCGGCATTCCCGCAGGACCAGGCCGAAGCTGCCCTCCACGGGCCCGCCGGGGCCGCAGCCGCCGCGTCCTCTCCTCCGCCCGCTCCCGCTTCGATTCCGCGCCCGGAGCCCGTCCTGCGTGAACCGCTCGCGCCGCGCGCTCCTCCTGAGCCGCCTTCCCGGGCCCGCCGGGACGCGGCGCCGGCCACAGCTCGCGGCAGGGGCCCTTCCTCCCGAACGGCTCCAGCGGCCGTGCCCGGAGTCGCTGCTGCCGCCGCCGCCCTGAGCGCTTGCCGGGGCCTCCCCGCGCCTTGCCCCGCGCTCTCCCCAGCCTTCTCCGCAGCGTGCGCCCCGTTCCCGGAACACCCGAATCATAAATACGACCGTCACAGGGCTCCTAAAAATCGATCTAGGTATTAGTATCTCTCTGTGAAATCCATAGCACTCTAGAGGTTTGGAATGAAACACGAGTTTAATGTCGTGAAATGATTGCCCGTTTCCCCATCCAATTTGGCTCTGGGATTATATGTATAATAAGCTAATTTAGGCATAATATTGAAAGTATGATTTTGAGGTTCTTCTTGAATGTGAAGATAGAAGTGATGACCCACCCCTGCGCCCCAAATCGGCCCTGGAAAGGCCTTCCGGCTGAAAACAGCCAGTAAACAACTTGCAAAAGCTGACAGCTGGCACTAGATGGCAGCTGTCACCCACCAGCGTTGCTGCTCACAGAAGCCCATTAGTAATCCCAGCTATTCACAGTCCAGCGAACGCCGGCTCCCCGCTCCAAGTCGGGGTTATTCCACACTCCTCCAATGCAGAAGCAGCTCGTGGTTTTCCAGCAGCTTGGGTACGTGGGCCTCCTTGTCCTGCTAGGCCTGAGAAGGCTCCTATTTGTATCTCCCTCTAACCACACGCCCTTAGTGCCCCCGTTGTTAGACACTCAAACACAGACACAAACCACAGGGCTGGGTCTCTGGGGAGAAGGCTACAGACTACGGAAACTGAGGGGGACCCTTCTGGTGCAGGAAGTATTGGTGTGTTAGGGCTACCCCTTCCCCTTGCTAAATGACCTCTGTAATCACTTTAGCTGGCCTCCCCCAACCTCTTTTGATTTAGCAAATGAGTGACATTAGTCAAAACCATTGTGTTAATAAAGATACTTTTAGTTGCAAGTAACCGAAGCTTTGTGCAAACTAGCTTAAGACAAATACAAAGAGGGGAAAGTTATTTAGCTAATAGCTTTAAGAGTCATATATATTAATATGTGAATTTAGATACAACTATATCATATGAGTTTCAGGCATGGCTGGATCTAGGTGCTCAAAAAAAATTATCACAGATCTGTCTCCATCTATCTCATCCCTTTTCTCTCAAGCACAGTCTCCAAAGTGCTGAAAAGAATACAGGTCTTTCATCACAGTTCTGCCAAAAAGTCCGACTTGACTCAGATCCAAACTCATTCCTAAATTAATCACATGGGAGGAGGCCTGGGAGAGGATATATCCAATTTTGCTAGGTCAAGTGCCCATTTCTAGAAAGGCATAGGTGAGGACAAGAATGAGGGAGGCTTGGATCATCAAGATGAAAAATCAGGGTATTGTCACCTGAAGAAGGGACACCTGACAAGCCGAGTGAGCACAGGCTCGCAATGCCCAGGCAGCTGGTTCCCTTCCTCCTCTACTCATCCACTCCTCCATTCACTCATTCGGTGGCCTCAGGACCTCCCGCCTGAACGCACGTCCAGTACCCCTTCCTCCCCATCCTGGGTCCCCCCATCACACAGCCTGCTAACATCTTGCTCTTTCCTTCAAAGTGCCGATCAGTTCAAGATTATAAAATGATACATGTGATGATTAACCCAGCATGTCTCTTTCCACTGGATTATCATCTCCAAAGGGACAAGGTCTCGGTGTCCTCAGAGCCTAGCACAGTAATTGGTGCATGGTAGTAAATATATATAAGTTCATTCATTTGATAATAATCAATTAGACTCTGAGGATAATAAGTTCAATCAGACGTGGTCCCTTCCTAGCTTCCGCCTTAGCGAGGGAGGCAGACGGGTAAGTCAGTGATCACCGTCAACCCGCATTGCTTTCTCCAAGAAGGGTGGATTCCCCCCAGGGCTGGGAGGAGTGTTGAAGTCAGAGGGCCCCAGGAAAGTTTCCTAGCAGACTTGTGATGTTGGCCTAACTTTAGAAAAATGGGAAGACATGAGCAAGATGAAGGAGAGGAGGAAAGTGCCCTCCGAAGCATGTCGGAAAACAAGGAAATGCGACACAGCCTGCTGTATTCCGGAGGCACTGAGGACCTCAGTCTCATTGCATTCACTCTCCGGAACAGGAAGTAACTATGTAGGAACGAGGTCCTTTAGCTAAGCCAATGCTTTTTTTAAAAAATAGAAAGTAAAAGGGGTTGTATCAAAAGTAGAATGTTTTTGGACAAAGAACTGGCTATAAAGGATGTAGCCTCTCTCTTAAAACAGAGAACAAATGCAGTTAGGCATATCGCCCATCAAGAATTCAGGCAGACTCCCAAAGGCACACAAAAGACATAAAGGGCAAAAGAAATTACTTGGAAACAGGAAGATTTATATAACCCTGTCTGTGCAGAGGAAAACTGCCCCCCGCTTCTCATGCCACTGCTGCCAGGATCCGAGACTGTCACCGAGAAAGGGCCGGGACGAGGGTGCTGAGGGAAATAAGAAGTCAGGCAGGACACGGGCACAGAGAATCCAACACTGAGGGCTTGAAAAGAAGACCTGGAACACAAGCCACTTTTGCTTTTCAGGCTTCTCGTAATTGCATATTGGAGGCCTGGGATTTATGAAGAAAGCGCTATTCAGAAGGACAATTTACACTTCATGGCAGAGAAAGCCAAGGGCGGGCCCCCAGCGCCTTGGCTGCAGCAAGTCACTGGCGGCCCAGCTGCGCTGCCGGAGGGGGAGCTGGAAACGGTCCGCCACGCACCGCACGGGCTGGCAGTGAAATCGCGAATCAGGGTCTAAAGCTGTAGAACAATGTTTATGAATCAAACCTCACGGTGAATTGTCCTTAATGGCATTCAACAGCTATGTCCTCACCCCCAGACCAGCCTCAAGGCACGCCACACCCCAGAACGCGAACGGGTGGGACCGACAGTGCTCATTCCAGACTGAGAAGCATAACCTGATGAAGGGGTCACTTCCGGTCACTGTATCACAGTCGTAGACCTTTGTTGAACACTCGCCGTATTAAGAACGTCCTCTACTCTTTCCTCGGGATCACTAACTCTCAATAACAGCAAAGGCTTATCTAGACCTTGTCACATGCCCGTCAGTGTTCTGAGTGTCTTGTGCATATTAAATCAATTTTATGTTACAACAATTTTATGAGGGGGAGGGTATTATGCCCCATTGTACAGGTAAGGAAACCGAGGCACAGAGAGATTTGGTAACTTACCTGAGGTCATAAGCTCTCACGTGGCAAAGCCAACACTAGAACCAAGGCTGTTTGGCCCCGCCGTCTGCACCCTTAGGCTCTGTGATAAGCTGCCTCCTAAAAGACAGTGCCGCTGGCGCCACACTGGGCCGCCCAGCCCCTGTCTTTCCCCTGCTAACCAGGACTGATCCCCACTCCTCCTCGTCCAAGAGGTTCTGAAGAAGCTGCTTTCTCCACTGATAACGTTAGCAGCGGAGCCCTTGACCTCGTCCGCACCACCCATCAGCCTTCCCCTGACCTAGTGGCCAAGGCAGGACGTAGGCTGGGGCTGTGACCCAGTAAGAGCCAGCGAGTCAAGATAAGACTTTTTGTGAGGCTTCTGGAAGAAAGAAGTTTTCTGTTCTCTCCTGGCTTTGGTGACAGGAGGAAATCAGCAAGAATCTGCTATATCCTGGTAGTACAGCTTGAAGTCTGTTAAGCTGTACTACCAGGCTATAGTAACTAAAACAGAATGGTACTGCTACAAAAACAGAGACAAAGATCTATGGATCAGTATAGAGAACCCAGATATGAAATCATCCTCATATAGTTGTCTAATCTTTGACAAAGTAGAGAAAAATATACACTGGGAAAAAATATTCTTATTCAATAAATGGTTCTGGGAAAACTGGATAGCCACGTGTAGAAGACTGAAGCAGGATCCACACCTTTCACCTCTCACAAATATCAACTCACCCTGGGTAACAGATTTAAACCTAAGGTGTGAAACGATTAGAATTCTAGAGGAAGATGTTGGAAACATTCTTCTAGACATTGGCCTAGCCAAAGATTTTATGAAGACGACCCCAAAGGCAATCATAGCAACAATCAAAATAAATAAATGGGACCTGATCAAATTAACAAGCTTCTACACAGCCAAAGAAACTGTCACAAGAGCAAACAGACAACCTACAGAATGGGAGAAAATTTTTGCATGCTACAAATCTGATAAAGGGCTGATAACCAGAATCTACTTAGAACTTGGGAAAATCAACACGAAAAAATCAAACGACCCTATCAAAAATCAGACAACGGACATGAACAGAAATTTCTCAAAAGAAGACAGAATAATGGCCCAAAAACGTATGAAAAAATGCTCAACATCTCTAATCATCAGGGAAATACAAATTAAAAC
>CAUYSK010104270.1:0-20314 GCA_963575035.1 Avahi laniger
GGGTGGGACTGGTGGGCTTTGTTGAAGGGAGATATGGTAGACAGCAGCCTTCTTCCTTCCTTTTTTCCCTTCCATCCTCTCTCTTTCTCTTTCTTTCTGACTGGGGAACATCCATGTATCCATACCTGCAGATCTTTTTTCTAGGAGCTTATGATTTATTCAAAGAAAGATCCAGATCTCCTAATCTCTGGCTTTGGGGGAGAGTATGGTGGTGGTGGTATAAGCGTGGCCCCTGAGGGGAGGAAGCTAGGAAATGACATCTCCCTGATTAGCATAGGACCTTCACTTACTCTCCTCCTTTTAGGTCCAGTGCCTCACTCCCGATGGGTCCCCTCATGTACCCAAGTGGGAAGTCTTCCCAGTTCAATTTGACTAGACTACACTTCTGTCTTTTGGCAGCATGGAGGAGGGATGGTGTTTTGGGCTGAATTTTATCTCCCCAAATTCCAATGTTGAAGTTCCTAAACCTCTAGTACTTCAGAATATGTATTTGGAGTATTTATATTTGGAGATAGTGCCTTTAAACAGGTAATTAAGGTAAAATGAGGTCATACGGGTGAACCTAAGCCAATATGACTTCTAAGAAGGAGATTGGGACACAGACATATGTGCTCATAGCAAAAAGACCATGTGAGGACACAGTAAGATGGTTGGTCACCTGCAAGCCAAGGAAGGAGGCCTCAGAAGAAACTAACCCTACTGCAACCTCATCTTGGACTTCCAACCTCCAGAACTGTGAGAAAATAAACTTCTCTTGTTTAAATCACCCTGTCTATGATACTTTGCTATGGCAGCCCTAGAAAACTAGGATAGATGGGACCTTGATTGCATGGGGTGGAGGTGGGGACGTGAGGTGTAACAGCTATGTCAAGCTTTTGAATCAATCCCTCTGTACCAGCCTTACCACTCACTCCCACCTCAATGATAATTGAAAACTTGATTTCCTAAGTCTTTCTGAGGTTCCACAGGCCAAACAGGCTTGATCCACAGTGTCTACAGATGTTCAGATTCATCTTTCTCAACTCTGCTAAATCAATTCCTACTCTTTTAGTCACTTCCAATTTCCAAACATCGTTGTCATCCTTTTTTTGAGACAGGGTCTCTTCTCTATCACCCAGGCTGTAGTACAGGGGCACAATCAGAGCTTACTACAGCCTCGAACTCCTGGGCTCAAGTGATCTTTCTGCCTCAGCCTCCCAAGTAGTTAGAACAAATGTATACCACCAGGCCTAGTTAATTTTTAAAATTTTTTTTAGAGAAAGTGTCTCACTATGTTGGCCTGGTCTCTAGGCTGTTCTCGAACTTCTAGCCTCAAGTTAGCCTCCTGTCTTGGCCTCCCAAAGTGCTGGGATTACAGTTGTGAGTCACCAGGCCTGGCCTGTTATCATCTTTAATCCTCTCACCTTCTCTCTTATTCTTCTATCAGTGAGGATTCAGGAAGGAGTAGAGATAAAGATGTGTTCAATGCTGTTTTAACAGGACCATGTTTTCTGTTGAAGGGTTACCAATGGCCAGCTCCAGCAACAGAAACATTCGCTACTCTGAAGGAAATGTGCAAACCAACCGGCTCAATAAGTGGCCCCAAACTGCAAGGGAACTGCCATTTAATGCTCAGTCGCTTACCTTATAAATCCCTACATTGATTTCAAATTCAAGCATCAAGGTACATTTTGTTCTTCCCAAGGTTCCTTCTTGGGAATAATAGCCAACTGATCAAATTAATGTTTTTATAGTGCAGAACAACCTAGGAGATACTACTTGTCACGGCTTCACAGTAGAGTCTGTGGCAGATCTGCTGTGGTGGCCGTGTGTGTCATAACGTGTAGCGGAACAGAACTCAGCAAGCAGATTTGTTCCACTAGACCTGCAGCCTTTTAAAACTGGATTCTTTTGCCCAGATGCCCTGGAATGGTATCTTTCCCCCCACGTCTCCCTAGAAAAGATTCATCATAATAAAATGACAATTTAGCTTCAAATACTAAACACTTTTTACTTTAAGAAAATGGGATTAGCCATCTTAATAGATGCTAAAAACTATTACTTAAATAATAGTTGAAATAATATTATTTTTTCCCCTTATTTTAACTAAAACTTTCCTCTCATAAGTGAAATAATTTAGTTAAAAGCAGTATCATCTTGCCACTGGCTTGACTAACCACATCCATTACTCTGTGGTTATTTGCTGGGAAACTCCATGTCCAGCATAATTTAGGATGATGGCCTTCAATGGCTACAGATATGTTTCTTCATCCTGTCACTATTGTGTTTCTCAAACTCTAATATGCATCAGAACCACCTGGCTTGTCAGAAAAAGAGGTTGCTGCCCACCCTTTTGAGTTCCTGATCCAGTAGGTCTGGCATTGGTTGGTGAATCTGCATCCCTAGCAAGTTCCCAGGTGATCTGACGCTGATCGTTCATCCAGAGACACATTCTGGGAACCACTGCTGCACTGAAGTGTTTATGGATAAAGATGTTTGGAGGGAGAACAGTATAGTCTCATAATTAGTGTGGCAGAAACTTTCATATTTATTCACAACTCTTCTGCCAAAAAAGTCAAAACATTTGGGTAATGAAAGTAATTTTATGGCTGACAACTTAAAATGGTCCATTTGAACCTTCTTCTTTACTAATCTAACCATCTATCTAGCAATAGTTAGCCAATCAGGGTAACACCAAGTTATCTAACCAAACTTGAGTTACTAGCTGTTAGAGAGGAAGAAAGGAGACTTTGATAAAGCAACAAAAGGAATGGTTTAGCTATAAACACTGCTTTTGTTTGCACAAACAAATATGGGACAGTTTGGTAAAAGCTTTTGGATAATTAGGGGAAATGGATTTCAGATTAAAGATGGCCAATTGACTCACACATGTTTATCTTGATTCTTCCCTAAAAAGGACAGTGAAGGAACATAAAAGGGCAAGTCCATAGGGACAAAGAGGATGGAGGAAGAGTCATCAGCGAAAGATATATTTCAACACATTTCTGAAAGATGGGGTGGAAGGAGGAATGAAAACTGGTTTGACAGCTACATTCTAATGTGGTCATAGAGGTCAGTACAGAAAGAATCCACTTGGTCCACAGAACCCCAAAGTGGCCTGGGCCCTGGAAATGCCAGAGATCACCAGAAAACAGTGCTGATGAGGGGCCCCAGAACCCCAGAATAAGAGAGAGGTGAACAGCTAAAGGCAGGGGCCTGGTCAACGTTGGCATTTGGAGTCATTGGATCCTCAGGTCCTCTGTTCCACTCCTTGCAGCCAGCAGGAGAAAGAGGAGAGAGGTTTGTGCTCCAGGCACACAGAAGAGCAGGAGCAAGGCACCTACAGGAAAGAAAAGAGCATGAAAGATTGCATACTAAGCAGTGACTCGCCCAGACCCCTTCCCCTGAACTGTTTCCAGAACACTGGCAGCCAGGTGAATGCCCCCTCAGGCAAAAGATTGTAGGATGTTTCTCATGAGAAATTGAAGAGCCCCAAAGAAAAGACATCCAGTTTCTGACATTTGGGATATCTTCCCATGAAAAACATGAGCTTTCATCTGATCACTGTACAGCAAACTCACCAGTGAGTAAGCATGCTTTCTCCACCCCTAGACAGAGTTTCTGGTGAGGTTTTTATGACCTCATTCTTGCTTATGAAAGGAGAGTAAAAGGCTTGCAGACAGTTGATGAAAACCTCTAACATGACAGGGCTAAAACAAACACATGGGGAGAAAGGACACCAGAGGAAGCCAAGACAAGTCAGGAAGCCAAGAAAATCTCATAGTAAGGAAATACCCTAAAAAGATAGAAAAAATTATTGCAACTATGACATAATCACAGAATTCTATTTAAAAGATAACAGAAAACATGAAAAGAACTCTTAAAATAGATAACAACTTCAGTAAAATGTAAACTAAGGAAATATCCTCCAAAATAGAACAAAAGCTGAAGGGATGTCCAACAGTAAAGAATATTCTAAGATTAATCCAGGAATTTCAAAAAGAAACAATAAGAATAAACAATGACTGAGGATTTCTTATGTGTCTGGCACTACTCTAAGTGTCTCAGGTATAATAGTGAAATAATTACCATTATTATCCCCATTTTATAGATGAGGAAACTGGAGCACAGTGAGATTAAGGGACTTGCCTAAGGTCATACAGAAGAACCAGGGTTTGAACTCAGGCAATCTGGCTCCAGAGCTTTTATGTTTTTAACTATTCTGCTAGGATGGCTCTTCCCCAAAGGGGAGGAAATTACTAAAGAAATATTTCAAGAAAATGTCCTCAACTGGACATAAGCTCCCAGACTGAAAATGTCCATTGAGTGCCCAGTATAATGAATAAAAGAACACCTGAACTAAGGGACGTAATTACGATATTTCAGAATACTAGAGATAAAGAGATTATTTGACAAGTTTCCAGAAAGAAAAATTCCAGGCCACAAAGGAATGGAAATCAGGATGACATTTAAATTCTTAATAGTCATGCTGGAAGCTAGAAGATAAAAGAGCAATTTCTATAAAATTATGAATGAAAAATTTCAACTTAAAATTCTATACTTGGTCAAACTCATAAAAAGCAAAAGTTTAATAAAGACACGTCGAGTATATAAGAACTCAAACTTTTACCTTCTGTACCCATTTCTGGGCTGTTACTAAAACATGTGCCATGGGAAATGAAGCAAGAAGGCATAACACACAGAAATGGGGCTCTCGCCCTACAAATGAATGAGTGTGCCAGGATGACAACCGGGCAGGAGGTCCATGGAAAAACTCATCTTCATTGGAATGGGAGGACAGTGGGATTTTGGAGGAATGTTTCCAGGGGAAAAAATGGAATTGATTGATCATTTGGAAAATACATTTGATGGTCATTTGATAGACCGGTCGCAGAAAAATATCAGGACAAGTTCACGATAAACTAAGTAAATAAATAAAAGGTCTTATAAGAAAGAAAACAATAACAGTACACTAGCTGGCTCTGTTGTCACTGATATTTGCACAGTCACTACTTAAACCCTTAAATTGTGGAAGAGCTGTGGTTGGAAGAATGGCTGGAAGGGAAAGCTGGGTGGAGTGAAAGAGCTAAATCCTAATCTGATGCAACAAGTGGTTAGAGCACAATATCTAAATTGATTAATCAAGGCAGAACAGTATAAATTATTTAGAAATAGGAAAGTAAAGGACAGTAGAGATAGCTAAAAGTGGAATGTGGCTGCCTCTAGGAAGGAGATGGAGAAGGTAAATACTGCATTATCTTAAAATATTATATAAAATAGTATCTGCCATATCTTAAAATATTGTATTATCTTTAAAAATTACATGTGTGCTTTTATTGTCTTAAAAAAGAATAAAATTTTGAAATGCATCTGCTGAGAGTGAAAGCATGGAACAACCAACCTCATCTTATAATGTCATTTTCAGGAAATACGTGACCCATAAAGATTAAAATAATAGAAATTGTATCAATTCTGGCAGCTTTAGTATTAACTTAAAATATGGTGAGATTTCCATGTTCTCCTTTAGTTCCACAATCCATATGTATGGTCTACATCCCTGTCAGAACTTCCACAAACACTTTAGTCTTTGGTAGCAGCGGTTGTAAATTACACCTTTGCTAATTTGCGTTGTTCCCTCCCAGAAGAAACAGAACCACAAAAAAGTCAGTTTCATCCTGCAATGTTTCTGTAGCAACCATATTAAGCTGGAAGGATAAAGCACCTTTGTAGTAGTTGCTTCTATCGAATTACAATGTAAATGTTGATGCCTCCCTGGAAACGTCAAATGACAATAGGTTTATGGAATCAATTCAGTGGCTGTTTCAGCTCTGGAATCCTAGGCTGCAGAGTTAAGACCCAAGAGGTGCGCCCGGGCCATCTTAGTGTCAACCCAATTTCTTCACTCCATCAAAACCACTCCCCACCTGCCCAGCTCATGAAGGGATGCTCGCCTATTTGGAAATCTGTAATCTACCTGGTTATCTTTTACACACCAGGTCACGAAAAGTGTTTGTTGTGGCTAAGAATGTTAGAAATTCAGTTACGCAGCAGACCAGACAATCTTTGTGTTTCTCTTCCCCTCTCAGCACAAAGTAACTTTGGTCCGGTAACTTTAGCCACTGTCAAACTTTAGTCCTCTTAATGAGGGCATTAAATGCCTTCTGGTGTGCTGCGCATGTCATTCCGGTTGGCTTGGGATACTTGAGTTCAGCTCTCCTTCGTCCTTCCGTTCGACCCACAATCCCTAGTGTTTGCAGGTGTTGCATTCGCCGCCCCCATGCCACCACTGTCCCTGCCCCCTTCCTTCGCTTCCTCCAGTCCCCCAGCCCACCCCGGCCTCAGGGAAAGAGGAAAACGTAGCTTGAAGTCTTCTCGAAGAACTGACCCTCAGCTCCCACAGGCTGCCGCAGAGCTGCACGCATGCCGCCGCTCCACTCAGGTAAACTTCGGAGTGAGTTACCTGCACTTGGAGAAGGGCCTTACCTGAGCGCGTCTCTGCCAATGGCAGCTCACCTGACGGAGCTCCGCAGCCAATCACCGCGCAGCTCGTCCCTCGGGCTTGTACCCTTTAGTGAAAGAATTCAGCTCCTGGCGAGAAAGTTACCTGTGGCCGCCCAAGTCCGCCACTTTCTGCTCTGTGTCTGCCCATTGCCACGATCCAGGAGGACTCCGCGCCGCCCGGCCGCCTCCGAGCTCGGGCCCCATGTGAGGGGCCCTCCCTTATCCCACCTTTCCGGCTAGGTGAGGGCGCGAGCGGGCGAGCGAGCGAGAGTGGTGAGGGGGGACGGAAAAGCAGAATTACCTGTAGCTCTTGTTCTGCCATCTCGGGCGCTCTCACACACCTTCACCTGCACAGACTTGAAAGTCCAGTTTCACCAGAGGCTGAGGCTCCAGGAAAAGGGGAGCGAGTTCATTGGATCAAACATGTCACAAGAGTCGGACAAGTAAGTGGATCACACGCGCCGGCTGCTGCTACTACCACTTTGGGCTGATGGCAACTGGTTTGTTATGTTTTTGTTTTTTTAAGTTGCTATTGTTGGGATTTTTTTCTTTCTTTTTTGTTTTTCTTTTTGGTGGATCCAGACTTTTCCGGATTATGTTTCTACCCTGATTAATGGGAGAAACCCTACAAGGATGTGAATGTTTAATGTCCCCTTTGGGCCTTGATAGTAAAAGTAGGTTTTCCTCTTTCCTTCCTCCCTAGCGAATGGCCTCAGCCCCCGCTCCCCGGACGAATACTTGGATACTGACAGGCTTCGGTAGATGGGCGCGGGAGGCCTGTTGTTCCCCCTCCTTTAGCCGCTCCCAGCGCTTCAGGCTTCTAGGGCCACTTGGAAGTCCAGCCGAGTTCCCTCGATTTGTCCATGGGGCCTGCTGGAAAAGCGGGTCTTGGCCGCTTTTGTGTGAGCGCAACAAAGAGCTTTTATACCGAAGCAGAAACGGCCATCTTCCCGCACCGGGCAGGAGGGCGCGCGTGTGTGGCGCCCGCGTGTGCGCCCCCGACGGGAGGCGACGCGCGGTGGGGTTCGGGGTCTCGGGGGCCGCCGCGGTCGTGGGGGCCGCGGACGCCGTCGCCCCACTGCCCCCACCAGCCGGCCTCAGCCTCCTGCCCCCAGGCCCGCCCCCGCATTGTTTGGCCACCCCAGGCAGGTGTCCAGGGAAAGGGCCTTTGAAAACGGGGGGAAGTGATTTGAGGCCCCGAGTCAGCCCCGTGGCGGGGCGCAAAGGGGTGCCCGCGACCGAGCAATTCGCGCGCGCCCCGACGCCGTGTGCACGCCCCTTCGAGGCCGGGCGGGCCCAGCGCTCCACGCTGGGGGCCGCGACCTCGGACGTGGCAGGCGGGACTGTGTGGGTCGCGCCGAGTCTTCTCGAGGGGCTCTCGATGTAAAGGCGGGGGTGGGGGCCGGTTGGGCGGCGGGAACTGTAGACTCGCCGGGGAGCGGCAGCCTGCGCGGCCAGAGTCGCAGGTCGCCGGCCGGGTCCAGTCGCCAGTCGCGGCCTCCCTGCGGGCCTGGCCCGCGCCTTCGGGACGGCTTTGTGCGAGCCGGGGGAGGTGGGGCCGAGGGCGGGAGCGGGAGGGAGCCGGAGGTGGGTCCCGCGGCCTTTCCTGGGATTCGGTGGCGACACTCCCTTCGCTCGCCTCTCGGGCGCGTCCGGGGCTGGGAACTGGCTGCGTCTTATAGGAAGTGCGCAGGGGCCACCTTTTTGCTTTCCCTGCTGACTTTACCCTGGTGTTGCGGCCATCCCAAGGAGACCTTTCTGAAGGTGTCTCCGCCGGGGCCAGGAGGCTGAGGAAGTGGCCGGGGACCAGTCCCAAGTTGAGTGGGAAGGCCCTGCGGACCTGTCCAGGGGTGGAGGGGAAGGACCATCAAAGTAAAGCCTCTGGTAGCGTGGGCGAATATAAGCACACATGCTGGCATACTAAAAACAAAAAACAAAAACCTACCAGATATTTGTACCACTTTAGCCACCAGTGAAGAATTAACTGAGTACTACATACCACAGGGCAAGAACTAAAGTTAAAAATACAGGAGGTGGTTAGAGGTAGGTGTAGGACCAGGATAGTGTATGAGTGTATAAAAATACCTGCCGCGCCTCCACCCCCCAAATCGCTCTGTAGTCTTTAAGGAATCACTGCTTGAGATTGAAAACTTCAATAGCCAATGCTGAGATTACAGCAGGTTTATTTGGTTTGTTTTGACCTTCGCGTCAAAAATGGTTGCATATTTAGTTTAATTAACCACACGCAATTAACTTTTAGTTTAACTACTTACTGTTGTGGTACATGACTCGAATTCAGAATGAATCGGTTTTTATTTTAACCACTTATATTTAGCAGCAATAAGGATAATGTATTTACTACTGAAGATAAGTACCGAGCACTAGCAATCTGGTTTGACTACGAAGCATTACCTAGGTTTTTGGGTGATAAGTATCGGGATTATGTATGTATAATAGTATGCTTACTATTATGAAAGTTGCTTTCATCTAGTCATGGTTTCCAAGACTAAATTTTGTATCCTGGGAAAAGTAATAGTAGCCATACTGCAAAGATACACATAATCGAACCCTTTAGCCTCTCTCTATTTGGACTGTTGAGAAATGCTGTAAGTCAATACATGACTTTTAGATCATTTTTGCAAATGTTCGCCTAGTTTTCTTAATGGCAATATTCTAATGAAGGCCTGGCAGGGGTGGGCCTGAGGTTTATGCAACTGTGTGTGTCAGATGGGTGGAGACTCCTGCAAAAGAGATAACCTGGGCACATTGCTGAGGCTTCCTCACCGGAGCAAGTGGGAGGCCCTGCGGCTGCTGGAGCTTCATCATCTCCGTGGAGAATCCACGCGGGAGGCTTGGCTGTATTTTCTGGAAATACACTAAAAGAATACACATGGAATACTCGTCCATAATCCCATTGAGATTTAGGTAATCTTTTGGATAGCATAGGAAGATATTTCCAGTTAGCAAGTCAGGACTGAAGTAGCATCATTTTTTTTTATGGTGTGGACTTTTCAGATTGAAACATTCTGCTTTTTATGCTCTGCAATGTTGATGCTATCGCTAATTACAACAAAATATTTTTAGGACATTTTGTCTTTGTACACATTTAAAAATTCTCTACTCCCCCATCTTAAATTTTATGAAGATTTATGATCTCTGTCAATCAGCATGTGTATAAGTAAGGTAATGATAGATTTAAAAACTCTTATTTTACTGCCAGAATGTATAAAATATGCTCAGAGAATATATATTAATATATATGTAATATTTGATTTTGATACTCAGGTATTTTTCATTCGGTAAATATATTTTCAGATTACCTTCTATTTGCAATACATTGAGATAGGTATTATGGAAGCATACAAAGATGTATAAAATGGGCCATATTCTCAAGGGGCTTATGCTGTAGTGGACATGAATTGATATAACCTAAATTAATGCAGTACCTGATAAGTGCCTAAAACTTACAAAAAATACAATAGTTACAAAAAAGTTTTTAAAAAACACAATACAGGTCATGATAAATTCCCATTTCTCCTTACCCACCCCATTTTTGCCTAGGATAATTACTGTTAGTCATTTTATGTTTTATTTTAAGGAGTCCTGCTATTATTCAGGAAATGCCCAAAGTTACAGGTATCTCCTGAGGATAACCTTTCAAGTAGTGGGATGGCTATACATTTTAATTAAATTTTCTACTCTTTAGCGTTATAAATGCATATGTTTGTTTCCATTTGGGTGTGTAAAATAGCTTTTAAGACCTCAGATGTCAAACACTTGTCACATCTTTCTCAAACCAATACAAATACCCATTTGTTTTTTCCAGTAAACATGTCTTGGATGCCACTGTATACTGGGCATGGATAATAGCATTGAGATTCACTAGTATGTAGAATTCAGTCCCTGCTCTCATGGTGCTTACATTCTAGTGATGTGCGTGAGGGGAAACAGACAGCGAATCAATCAAGTAGTAAATAGATAATAAATTAGATGATGATAAGTGCTATGAAGGAAAGCAAGACAGATGAAAGGGATTGAGAGTAATGGGGAGCTATTTTATATATAGTGGTCAGGTACAGCTTCTCTAATGAGATGATCTTTGAGCGGAGACCTGAAGGAAGTGAGGAGACCTGGGGTAAGAGTGTTACAGGCAGATGAAAGAGCAAGTGCAAGGGCCCTGAGATGAGAGTGTGCTTAGCATGCTCTAGGACCAGAAAGGAACCCAGTGTGGGTGAATCAGTGGTAGAGATAATGGCGCTATCAAGTAAATGAACACAATCAGTTCTCTACTTATTAATCCAAACATTGGCATACTCTAAACCAGATGAAATTATGCTTGTAAATGGTCCTGGCAATCAAGAGGTAGTAACACCCAGTGAGTAAATAAATAACCAATGAACACCATCAGTCCTATTGAGTGATACCTGAGTATCACCAGTTTAATGCTTAGGGTCCAGTGTTCTGCTCCCTACAATGGATTAAGTCTTACACACTCCTTAATTCAGAGATGAATAAATGTACACATACCAGAGGGCCCCTGGGAATTAGAATCAAAGAAGAGGGGCAAAGTACAAATAGTGTTTGCTGTGACACTCCCACCTTTCTAAAACTTTTAGTTCAACCTACCACCTTCAACAACTATCTCCATTCCTTAACATTAGCCTTATGCAAGAGAAAACTTGCCTTTCCTGCCTTCCTCTTGCTCTTGTTCAATTACTGCACACTGTATCCATGAGAAAACTTGCACTTGCCAACTGTGTCTGGATGAGAATCATTGCAAAGAATGTGCTTTCGTTAGTTTCTCATCTTTAGTGAAGTAAACTGGCATACAGACAAAGGTAACCTACCTGAAAAAGAAGAAAATGCTAGACAACACCACAAAAATCTAGGTTAATAAAAACAAAGCTGAAGATGATATATATGCCTAATGATAGGAATCTCTATAGGAATCCTTTAAATCATTACTTCCCAAACTCATCTGAGTTTAAAATATCTGTAAAATACCACCTGAGGCACTTGGTAAAACTACAAATCCCTGGGCCCCAACCCGAGGTGTTGAATCAGATTCTCTCTCGAAGAGGAGGGGCCCAGGGAATCTGCATTTGAACAATGTCCCAGGTACACTTTATGATTGAGTTAAATAGGGAAACACTGTTTTAAATAAATGCTTAACATTACATAATAAATGCAACTTTTCAGGTGTATATTCAGTATATAAATGAAATGAAACCTGTGCACTTTTATTTTACCTTATGCTACCTCTGGATGAATAACTTCTGAGATAATTTTTTTTTTTTTGAGACAGAGTCTCACTGTGTTGCCCGGGCTAGAGTGCCGTGGCATCATCCTAGTTCACAGCAACCTCAAACTCCTGGGCTCAAGCAATCCTCCTGCCTCAGCCTCCCAGAGAGCTAGGATTACAGGCGTGAGCCACTGCGCCCTGCGCCCGGCCACTTCTGAGATAATTTTAACTTGGATGCAAGAATTCTTAGGCTTTCTCTCAATGTTTCCATTGTTTTGCTGAACTGTACCTTCTGGAGGAAGGCGTCCTTTTAACAGGTCATATGTTTCCAGAGAGGCTAAAGACCTGATTTGAAGTGATGTCACCCATATGGACCTCTGCCAGGATTGTCAAGGGTCAAGCTGGAGTTTCTGGCTGAATCTCACTCACTTGGGAGCTGGTGTTCACTTTTTTGGGGACTGTTATTTCACTGAATTTAGATTTTAGATTCTATTTTATATTACAAAGTCAAAGATAAGGAGTTCTAATTTGAAGTTGGTCCCTGGTAAAATATTTAATGGGGTGATGGTTGCAGTTTCAATTCTAGGGCTCATGGTAGCTTTAAGTATTACCCTAATAAGATGGTACTAGACCTTCTGTTGGCCTGTAGTGAGGTTCTGTTTTAAACTGCCTGTAGAGTCCAGACCACTCAGGGCCCAGTGCCACCTGACTTAAGGAAGATAAGAGGTAAGTGCTAGAACAATCAATGGAGACCTATATCTAGCAATTTCTACTAGACTCTGCAAAGTAAAGGAAAATTTAGAAAAGTAGCCAAATAAGTCAAACATACATAGAAACATTTAAACAATAATAACAGCACCCAATCACCCCAAGAAGTGTGTGTTTGAAATGTATAGATAATTTAAATAAGATTTTTTTTAATATTAGGTTATTAAATTTGCTTCTTAAAAAGTCAGATAATTCAGGCAACTGCTTCAGTTCTTCTTTACGACTCTGTTCTAATGAGGCATACATTTCTTGTTAAAAAATGAACAATTTGGTTAAATATTATTTTTCCCCTCACTTATTTCCTTGCTAATCTGAACCAACGTTTTCTCCTTCCTCCTTCCTTCCCTCCCTCCCTTCTTTCTTTCATTGATTTTTCTCTCTGATGTCACTTGCTTGATTTTTTCTTCCCACATTACTTGCTGAGAATTGACACATACACAGACTCTATGCATAGACATAAATGTGAATCTGATTTTAGGTGTTGCTTTAGTTAGTGAATTTTGCTACATGCTTTCAGTATTTACAGCATCAGCAGCCCATCCTTGTTACCTGAGCCCAGAGGTAAGATGATGACAGCAGATGATGTCACTTTTATCTAATTTAAACCAACTTAGTTTAACATTGGAAAAATTTTAAGTTCTTTTCAATATAAGAAAATCCTTACCCTAAATTAATCGGACTCACTCATGATTGCTGGCATTCATATTGGAGTGCTGGTACTCTCTTCCTTTTCAAGAGATTGTCAATGACTCTTGCTCAATTATTAAAACTAGGCTTAACCTGAAACAGGGTAGTGATTGGTTTGGCAGTCTTGTCCAGGAAAAATTTCTTAGCAAGCAGCAACAGGCTGAATAGGAATTTTTGCTTCAGCCTAGGAGGACTAGTGTGTTGCTTAGTAACAATAGCATGCAACTGAGAGTCACTTAGATAGCTTCAGTGGTCTTAAAATTCAGGCCTCCAAAATTCAGATTCACTCACCATCCACCTGTTTGCATATTTCCATCCTTTAGATAAATCCACGCTCCTCGATTAGTTTTATTTATTTAATTTTCCACTGTCAAAAAAGTACGTTTTATGCTGCAAGTTTTTTAATGGTAAAACGTGCTGGATTATAATGGCTTAAGTGGGATAGAAGTAAGAAAGTATTTCTTTGAGGATCTCTATCCCCGCCCCTCCCCCAATTATATTGGGAAGAGAATTAGAAGTATTTGGGTTTTGGCAAGCAGTAGTAACATTATGTATTATATAATTATAAAACCAGCACATTTTGAATTGCCACGTATAATACCAACCAAAGAACACATTTTAAGATTCTGTGGAAAGTATTAGAAAAGCTGGTACATTTCTGGTGAAGTCAGTGGTTTAACTAGAGGGCTCCCCAACAGCCTCACTGTATATTTTGAAAATAAGTCTGGGTGAGAGAGATTGTTCGTGCATTTGAATGGACATTCAGGGGCAGCAATCGCTGCCTGTGGCGGATGGAGTGCCTTATTTTACTTTGTAATGAGCTAGGCAATGAACTTTGTGGGGAGCACTTCACTTTCTCTCCCAAGGAAATACTTCCTTTACAAGTGTGAATGCAGATACCCTCCGGAGCAGAAAAGGAAAGCCAGATTTGCTGTTGCTTCTCTTTATTTTGGCATTTGCCTTTCTTCTGAACTCTGAATATACAAGTATAACTAAATCCCGGGAGCCAAAGTCTCTTCCTTTTTAAGGCCCATGAATTTAGATCTGGGTTTTAGGAGAGGGAAAGGTTGAAGTGAAAGGGAGAGGGATGGAGAAAGGAAAGGACGAGAGAGAGCAGAAAGAGACTGCTTGACTAAGTGTTGAGCTCATGGTGTTTTCTCAGTAGAGGGTGAGTGGCCGGGCATGGGCTGTTGAGCTGGGGCCTCGGGTGGGCGGGCATGTGGCTGTTTGGCCTCCTGGAAGAATTGATTTTGATTTTAACTTGCAGCCTAAAATCCTAGAGCTAGGATGAGCCTTGAGCATTATTTAGGGCATGTGAGTTAGTAAGTTTAGGATTTGGATCTAAAAATTTGGTTTGAGGTGAAAAGTGCACTACATTCCTTCTTCTGTGTTGCATGTTGTGATTTTAAGTATGAGTTGAAAATCCGAAGTTTTGATTAGTTTGAAAAAACATGCTTTTTAAAAAAAATTTTTAGGGCTATTGGGAGCAGGGAAGGCATTGCATGTTTATTTCTTAAAAGAGGAACGTGAGCATTTGTAATATCTGTTTAAGATTCTGACACCATTACTATTAAAATGGTATCAGTTAAAATGGACTTCTCTTCCCACATGCACCGCAAATCATTGTTTTGAGTTTTCAGTTCAGTGAGCCCCATAAAACAACTGCCTTCTGTACTTCTTGGATCTAATTTTTCAAAGAAGCAAGGAACAAAGGTAGCTTCTGCCTCTTTCCTGTATTGCCAATAAGATAATTAGCATAAGATCAGAGGATTCTTCTTTCATTATTTTTCATCTATAAAATGGAATTGAACTAAATGATCTCTGAGGATAATCACCTGCTCCAACTTTTTGTGAGTCTCATTTTCTCCCTGCATAGGAGTCTGGGCTGGTCGTGGCTCACAGGAGCAGCAAGGAACATTAGCAGGACAGGAGAGTACAGGGCACAGTGGAACCAGCTTCTGCTCCCAAACTTCCTCTCCCCTTTACCAAGATCAAAGGGGGTCTGACTAAGATGACAAAGAAACAGATTTGTAGCAGGCAGAAGGAATTCAGAGGGCCACAGGCAATTCAGAAGGGCAGCTAGATGGTGAAATCAATGGTTTAACTAGAGGGCTCCCCCACAGCCTCACTGGCGGGTGGAAAACTGGTACAAGAAAATCAGATAAAAAGGGCTGGCAGGGACTCTAAGAACTTCTTCAGGGAGAGAGCCCAGGAAGTGGTTTCCTCTAGGCAGGCTCATCAAGTGAGAGTGAGGCACTGTCAGAATGAATGGAACATTGAATAAAATTTAATAACCTGGAAACTTTAAATAGGTGAAAAGCATGACCTCCGCTCCCTCCCCCTCTTCCTCCTCCCCCTCCCTCTCCCCTTCCTCTTCCCCTCCCTCCTCCTCCTCCTACTTCTCAGGGTCTCCTTCTTCTTCCTTTTCCTCTTCCTCCTCTCTTTCCCTACTATTCCTTTTAATAAAACATAATTCACAGGCACCCACGGTGAGAAAATACTGTCAAGCCAGTCGTTTAGTAAGTGTTCGGAGAAGATATTAAATAACATAAAGATAAGAAAAGCAACTGCAGTTTCACTTCAAGGACAAGGTAATATATTATTTCATGTCAGGGCACATAATGATCATTCATTTAGGTTAAGAATAAGATCTTCTCTGGTATCCTATTGTGTTATAGAATTTAAAAATCTCTGAAATCAATTTTCTCTGAAGGTAGTATTCCCTGGAAGGTCCTTATGTTGGAGAGGTCTTTGATTAGGTTGCGGACATTTGTGTTTCCTCTGCAGACCATGATTTTTTAATTGCTTGGGAGTCTTCATGTATACTTTAAAAAGTATGTATCTCTTGCTTATTCTTGAAAACATTTTTAAAGAGGACAAATGCCTCAATAGAAAGATGGCCAAGTGGCTAATAAACATAGAAAATAATATTTAGCTTTATTAATACTTCAGAAAATACAGATTAGATAACAGGGACATTCTAAATTTCCCTGTCAAATTGGCCAAGATTAACAAAACTAGGTTTGGGTAAAATACATTTTTGGAGAATTATTAATATAAATATTACAACTTTCTGGAAGGCAGTTTGGCAAAACTGATTGAAATGAGTCTACTCACTGACACCTAAATTTCAGTTTTAAGAGTTTATCTTAGGGAATAATCAAAGCTATTAAGTGCAGCATTGTTTTTAAAAGTGAAAAATCAGAATAATCCTAAATGCTGGCTGTAAGTAGTTGGTTTAGTAGATCATAGTTCAGTGAGATGATGGGATACTAAGCAAGCATTATAAATCATATTATGGAAAAATATTTAACGACAGGAGAAAATGTTCACGATGTATTATATTAGAATGTTTGTAGGCATAAAAATAAGGAATAAATTTTTCAAAACCCCAAAAATTTAATAGTGGTTTGCACTCTGTGTTGAGAAAATATAGGTACTTTTGTCTCTTATTTGTGCTTTTCTGTGTTTTCCTAGCTTGCTGCAGTGAGCTTTGCGCTGCTTTTGTAATTAAGGAGAAATTTTAAAGGTTACTTATAAAAATACTCATTCTGCCACGGAAACATTTAAAAATAACACGCACATTCTCGTATGAAATGGAAAAGGCTGCTGCTTGCTTGTTTCAGGTAGACTTGACCTGACCCCTGCAGAAGTCCCTGCCCCTCTCTTTCTGTCCCAAGCATGCCACACTGCGCTTCATGCTGGGATGCCACGTGTGGTGCCCTGCTGTTCCTCACGAACCTGTGTATCTGTTCGCTTTGTGTCTCAACAGCCTGTCCTTTTGGATTTGGGTATGCCTTAAGTTCAATTATTAAATCCAAATATTTTTCAAAATAGCACAAGTGTGTGTAGGAGTTTCCAACATTTGTATAATTTGAAGCTGAGGAATGACTCAGAGAAAACTCAATCGCTTCTCGGCCTTTTGGCTAAGATGAAGTGTAGAAAACTCAGCTTATTCCACTCGGTAGGCTGCAAGTGCCTGCGTAGTTTCCCCTGGAGCAAATTCTCTGTAGGCGTGGCTGCCTGCCCTGCCATCTCAGACCTCACCTGAATGTTCTTGGGAGAGATCTGGGCTTGGGTCCAATTTACTTAATCTTTTGGAGGGATAGATAGGGAGAGCCTGGGATATGACTCCTTTTAAAAACAAAAGGTAGTTGTAGGCCAGGTTGAGCTTTTATGATTTTTAAAATAATAATTTATTTTTTCCATAACGTAGACTAGCTTCTCCCCGGAGGGGCGAGCATGTGACTCATCTAACTGCTTCTACAAGCTGGTACATAGACCACGCCAGACCAGCCCGAGTCTGTTAGCGAAGCTGTATGAGATTGCATCATAGGATTTACTGCAGGCGTCTTTAATGGAAGCTTTGTCACAAACGTGAACTTATTTGCTTATCAACCTATCCAAGGAGCATCCACAGCAGGGAACAAAAAGTACCTGACGTGAACCCTCTGGGCAAACTGGCCTCCCAGAGTCACTGAAATTGCCAAAATTAAGTCATTTAAAAAAAAAAAAGGAGAAACGAACTTTTATAAAATATGAACAAAACCAAAGCAATCTGTGGCTGTGGGAATGAACAGAGTTTGTGAAACAGGAACTAGTAGGTGTGTGTTGTGGTTTTGTGTTCAAAGTGAACTCACAACAGCCCCCTTCTCTCTCGATCCTGCCTGGCTTTCCCCTCCCCCATCCTTTTCTTCATATTGCAGAGAAATTCATCAATTCCAAATGCTGTATTTTATACTTTCAAAAAATTGCCGTCTTTGGATGTTAAAAGTCTAAATAAAGGCCCCCATGCTTACGGGGCCAGTGGGAGGGTTGAGGGAAGGGCCACATCCTTTGTCCTTTTATGCTGTGTTTATCTTCAATTTTAGTAAATGATCTATAAGGTGTGATTTGTATTATATTCAGCCACACAGAAAACACAAATTCGCTTTCCGAGTTTG
Organism: Avahi laniger; assembly: GCA_963575035.1. NCBI lineage: Eukaryota > Metazoa > Chordata > Mammalia > Primates > Indriidae > Avahi > Avahi laniger. The sequence goes on from CAUYSK010104270.1 coordinate 18,121, forward strand.
CTCACAAATCTTGGGACACAATTCATTTATCACTTCTCGTCTCCCGAAGTTGAACTGAACTGGGGTAGTAGTTGTATCTTTGTGGAAATACCTGTGTGGTCAAATCCCAGGACACGTTCAGTTACAAATTCCGAGTTTTTCCACTGTATCATACCCATGCATGCTTAGCCAGATAAACAAAATTAAACTTGTTTCCAGGGCTAACCTGATTTTGTTGTTGTTTTTGTCACTGTACTAAATATTTCTGTAGTATGGAAGAAGTTGAAAATGCTTTTATCATCCTGAAATTTTTATTGTACTGCATACTTGATGGATTATTTTCTAAATCACTATTTTGAAGCATTTCTGAATGACCTACCTCACAGCTTTCAGTGCTATTGCCCAGCCTGACTTTTATTGCATCTGTTTTATGATACGGTTTTGCATTTGCATGTGTTTTCTTTTTACAGAAGCATTTCTTGGGGAGTCTTTTTTCTGATTATGAAAATAATATATGCTCATGAAGGAAAATCAGACATAAGAGAAGTATATAGACGAAAAATCACTCATAATTCCAACACCCTGTTAATATTTAATTATTTTCTTAGTTTCTAATATGTTGCATGCATATTTTATTAATGTGGTTTTTAAAAGAGCATACAAATTATGATCCTTCATTTTTACATCATCCATACCCTTCTGCATTTTCCACTTGATGCTATATGATTGGTATTTTATAGGCCCTGGTATTCTTCTACATAGCATTTAAAGGTGAAATATACCATCTCCTATTTTTAATATTTAGGTTGTTTAGATTTTTTATTATAATAAATCATATTTATACATAAATTTTTGTATCTCTGGTTATTGCTTTAGAATAGGTTTCTGGAAGTAGAAGAACAAAAGACATAAATATTTTTAGGTCCTTGATACATAATTTGAAGATGATTTCTAGAAAGAAGCAATTTGTGTTCTCTCAACAGTGTTTGAGGTTGTCTTTCTCATATCATCTTATTAGTAAATGAGAATTATACTCTTTTTGTCTATTTAAAAAGCAAAAAAAAAGAGTCTTTTTATGGCAGTTTGGTAATTAAAAATATTAAACATTTTCTCATATTTATTGGTAATTTGTATTTCTTTTTTAGTGAAGCTCTTGCTCTTATGCTGGCTACTACCTATGGCTATGGTGTTATGTCCTGCAGGAGGGGATTTTGCTGGGGGGCACTGGGAACTTTGGGACTGAAATCCAGCTGTGCTTTCCTCCCTTGTAAAGGAGCACCTTCCAACATCTGTACAAATGCACCATGGGTTAACAGTGGCCTGTTCTTATTTTTCACTCATTTAAAAAAAAAATTGGGTTGCTGACATTTTTATCATTGATTTGTGAGAGCTCTTTCAGACCTAAAACTACTAACCCTTTTGTTAAAATTCTGGCTATCATTTCAACTTGTTATCATTTAATTTCATGATTTAAAAAACATTAAGAGGTTTAAATTTTTTGATGTCAAATATATTGCTCTTGTGTGAGTACTTTTGTTGCTTTCAAAGTAGAAAGTTTGAGATCAACCTTTATGGATTTAACTCATTAATTTTTTTTCTTTATTTTAGCCTTTTTAAAGGGTTATTTAAAAGGTTCTGGAAGAGATAGTTAATTCATACTTAAATGTAAAAATATCAGAAAATAACAATTTTCTACCTCTCAGAGATGTTAACACTTAACATTTTGAAATCTATATTTTACTCTGTTTTCTATGTATTTTATCAAAATACATAGAAATATTACATACAAAGAGATAAGATGGTGATTTATATACTTTTTAGTAACTTATTTTTTAAACTGACGTTTGTTACAGATAGCTTTCCATGGGGATTAATATTTTCAATGGCCCCACAGTTTTACATGGAATGGAAATATCCAAATTAATTAAGCCATTTCTCCTTTGTACATTTAGATTTTTCCTTCAGTTTTTTACTCTTAAAGTCAATACTTGAATGATTATCCTTACTGCACCCTTCTTAGTAATTTCCTTGAAACACATTCCAATGAATAGAAATTCCTCATCAAAATACATGCACTTGGCCGGGCGCGGTGGCTCACGCCTGTAATCCTAGCACTCTGGGAGGCCGAGGTGGGCGGATCGTTCTGAGCTCAGGAGTTCGAGACCAGCCTGAGCAAGAGCGAGACCCCATCTCTACCAAAAATAGAAAGAAATTA
>CAUYSK010104272.1:0-16674 GCA_963575035.1 Avahi laniger
TCTTAAAGCTGAATAGTACTCCATGGTATACATATACCACATTTTATTAATCCACTCATGTAGTGATGGACACTTGGGTTGTTTCCAGTTGGGCGGGGGGAGGGGGAGGGAGGAGGGAGGAGGGGACGGGTTTATACATACACAAAGAGTGCAATGCGCACCACGCAAAGGATGGACATAAATGAAACTTGGACTTGGCGGGAAGGGGGGAGCAAGGGCAACATACGTAACCTAAACATTTGTACCCCCATAAAATGCTGAAATAAAAAAAAAAGACATCTTGGTGCACACCTTGCACATACACAAGAAAAATATCAAAGTACATTTTTTTAAATAAAAATTGCGTTGGACTCATTCTGTGAATAAGAACTAGTAAAATCATGAACAAATAATAACATAAAGGGGCCAAAAATCAGCCTCCCTTGGGAGCCATGAGGACGGCTCCTGAACAGACAACTCAGTGCAAAGACACGATCACAAGGAAAATGATAACTTTGTAAAAGATAATAAAGAAGAATTTTCTTTACAGATAAAACTATGAAACAAAAGGAAAGCCATTCCCAGCAAGGGGAAATGCTATTTCTTTGAAATAGCATCATTATTTACAAAGAAGCTAAAAAAATAAAGGGAGTTGATCCTCATCCTAAGAATACAGAAAATAACTCCAACAAAAAGCAAATAAAAAATGTATATTGGTAATAAAAGCTAAAATGAGTGAAAAATAAAAATGTATCAAAAATTTAAAAATTGAAATATCATTTTATATCAAATTATTTTTTCCTAGTATTTTATTGTGATAAAATACAAATAACATAAAATATATGATTTTAAACATTTTTAAGGGTACAGTTCGGAAGTATCGACCACATTCACAATGCTGCTCAGACACCAGCATCCATCCCTGTAACTCTTTTCATCTTGTGAAACCAAAACTTCATACCTCCTTAAACAATTCCCCATTCCCTGACCCCTGGGCCCTGGCAACCACCTTTCTACTTTCTGTCCCTGTGAATCTGACTACTGTAGGAACCTCACAATGTCCTGAAGACCCATTATGTTGTAGTATAGGTCAGAATTTCCTTCCTTTTTAAGGCTGCATAATATTCCTTTGCATGTGTAGACTACCATTCGTTGGCTAATTTGTTTCCACGTGTTAGCCATTGTGAATATTGCTGCCATCAACGCTGTGTATAAATATCTCTCCTAGACCCTGTTTTCAATTCTTTTGTGTATATACCCAGCACATCCCTAATTATACTTGCTATTTTTTAATAGTAGCCATTCTAATGAAAGTCATTTGATTATACTAATGTCTCATGAGCTTGTTTAAAGGAGAAAGAGTGAAGACAAAAATACACCAAATTAAGAGAGAGAAACACAGAATAACCATACATATAGAAGTGATTAAAGCAGTCATAAAAATATATATGAAACTTTCTGACAAGACATTTGAAAGTTTAGAGGAAATGGATGATTTCCCAGCAAAGTATGTGTTGCCAAAATTCACCCAAGAAGAAAGGAGAAACTTAAATACATCAGTTACCATAAGAGAGTTTAGAAAAAGACACTTAAAAATCTACCATTGAAAAAGGCACTGAGAACAGATGGATTCCCAGCTGAGGTTTATGTAACATGAATTTTATATAACCTTTAAGAAAGAGAGCTTTTCAAAGTTAAATTATTCCAGGCCTTAGAAAAAAAGATGAAAGGCTCCCCCCAAATCATTTTACAAAGGCAATATAACTCTTTCAAACATCTGATAAAGATAGAACAACAAAAGGAAATCAAAAATAGATCTGGTTTATGAGTAGAGATGAAAAAATTATTAAAATATGAGAAATTATATTTCAGCAGTATTTTCCTTTATTTATTGAATTTTTTAGTTTACTTTATTTTTTTGTTGTTGTTAGGCACCTAATATGTTCCATAGACTCTTCTCTGAGCCAGAAATGTAGAAATGGAGTATAGAAAAAACCTTTACCACTCCCTCATGGGGCTTTCTCTCTAGTGTGACCAGGAAGACGACAGACAAAATCAACACGTGTAACTAGTATGTTCCATGATGTTAAGTGAAATGGGGAAACGCTAAGCAGAGAATGTGGGCAGAGAGCTCCGGGGGAGTTGGCATCACTCGGGTGGTTGGCAAACACGAGAGGCAGGTGAAAGCATCACCTGTGCGGGGCTGTGCTACGTGGGGGAGAACATTCCAGGCAGGGGAAGCCAGAGCAAAGCCCTCAGGGGAAAGATGGCGTGCTTGCATCAAAATGAGCCAGAAGAAAGCACAGAAGAGGTAGTCAGAGAGCTGGCGGGAAGGACGTCACAGGCAATGATGCGCGTGTCTCTTACGAAGCCATCAGAGGCTTCAGATCAGACCAGCACCATCGACTCCCTTCCAGTGGGTCACCCTGGCTGCAGAACTGAGACCCGATTGAAGAGCAACCAATCAGGTTCCCAGCAGGAGGTCATGGTGCCTTAGTTTGGGCAATGACGGTGAAGATGGTGAGAGATAATGTGACCCTGGATATGTTTTTAAGACAGAAAAAGGAGGATATTTTGATGAGCTGGATACGTGACATAAGGGGAGAAGTAAGGAGTGATAAGGGTGACTCCAAGGACCGAGATTCGAGAAGCCTGCATGACCAGGTAGCCGAAGGCGAGATGGAAACCGTGGTGATGAATGAATACGGGTGAGGATGCAGAGAGCTCGGAGACCAAGCCTGGCAGCCAAGTGGCATCAGACGGAGGCTTGACATGGTAAGACTTGAGTCGACAGGGGAGCTCCTGTCTGGGACTCCTAAGCAAGTAGTTGTTACTGAAAGTTAGGAAATTAGATGAGATTTCCAAGAGAGTTTAAATAGAAAAAGGAAGATATCCAAGGAGGAATTCCAAAATTAGGAGTTGTTTCAATAGAGAGCTCGGGGTCAAAGACCCAATAGAGAATGGGAGACACATTATATTTTATAATTTTTATTATTTGCATATAATAGAAAGCAATATTCACTCTTTTTATACTTTAATTCTCTAATTAAAGTATATAAAGTACATAAAGCAAGAGCTATGATCTAATGATCATCCCTAATGGGGTTTTTCAGTTGCTTCTCTGGGTTTGTCTAGGAATATAGTAATTTCTTCCGTAAATATTGATAATTTTTCCCTCTTCTTGGTAATACTTAAATATCATATAATTCCCGTGCTGTTCTGAAACGGCTGGCATGTCCAGGAAAAAATAAGTTAAATAATAGTGGAACTAGCTTGCTCTTTTGTCTTGTTTCTAACTTTGATAAGGTTGAGCATCACATTCCACCTTTAATCATGACACCGACTTTGTTTTAAGACATATATGTTAATCATTATTTTAGGAAAGGTAACTTTTTCGTAATTAGAGATGATTGTTGGATTTTACCAAATGCCATTTATATTAATGGAGATAAGTATAAGATATTTCTCATCTGCCCTATTAAATATGATAAGTTATATGGTTATAAATTTCCTGAAAATAGACTTTTCTAACATTACTGAAACAACCGCTGCTTTGTCTATTTTGTTACAGTATCCCTTACCATATTGGTGAACTTTATTAGCATTCTATTTTCATTTATATTATAAATATTAGTATGTGAGGTTGATCTCTAATTTCCTTTTATTATAATCTTTACCAGGTTTTGTTAATTTAATTATGTCATCTCATCCATATTAATATAATGTTAATTTAATGGTGTCATTTTATACTGATGGGGTTCAGGACACCCTACCCCGAAATATAGCACCTTGGCATTTGAGAAAACAGCAAAAGCCAGAAGGTCTCTCTGACCCTCTCCCACGCCTCCCCCTGAAGCAGGCCACAAAAGAATTCTCTGACCTTCTGCAAAGCAGGGCACGGGCCCTCGTTCCGGAGAAGTCCTCCCTTTTCCTGGAGGGAAGGAACGAACACACAGACGCGTCAAAGAGGGTCTGAACAAACAGGCCTTGCTAATTCCCCCAGTGCGTGACCATCAGATCACACACCCCTTTGTGTTGTGTTTCTACACAACTGTCTGTTCTGCATCAAACCTGCACATACAAATGTAGTTTTCCCTGTTTCTTTGGGTTTTCATTTCTGAATGTTCCTGTGTCATGTACAACTTACATTAAATAATTTTTTATTCTTGAAAAAAAAGATAGAGAGAGAATGGGAGGACAGGAAGTGGAGACAGTAAATACCAACAGTGCGGAGCGAGGGAGGGACGCGGGTGCCAGCGGGGTGCCAGCGGGCAGGAATGCAAGATCAAGAGACGGTTCTTCTAGTGAGCGGAGAGGGGCCAGCATTCGGGCACATTGACGGGGACGATTAACCAGGAGAACGTGGCGCAGGTCGGGGGACAGGGGTGTGGAGCCCAGGTCACCAGGGTGTGGGCAGCCTGTGGTGTCGCTTCAGGTGGCCACCCTGCCCCCGAGACACAGAAAATGAGGTCGTCAGCCAGGGCGAGAATGGGGAGGGAGGGGCGGAGGTCCGTGGGAAGAGGACAAGGACCTGGACACGCAGCGCGGCCGGCGGAAGCTTTCGGAGCTGCCCGAGGACCGCTATTCTTCCTCCAGCCGCGTCGGCTGCGGGGCTGCGGACACGGAGCAGGCAGAAAGACGGTCATTCCTCCATCACGGCAAATCCATTACACAAGCTTAAAACTTTAACATAAATGTTAACAAGACGTTTAATAAAATCCTGTTTGCCATTCTTTTCTAAAGCTTTGAGTTTAAAAAAAAGGAGTAGATTTGAACTGCTTAGGTAAAATCACAACTATCTCTACCAAACATGTGGAATTATTATTCTAAATGGTAAAATGATAAATTAGACATGGGTCATGACTATTATCATTATAATTTAATATTGTTTTCAGGGATCTAGTCATTGTAACTAGATACAGAATTTAATAGCGGGACAAAGGTTTTAAAAGATAAAAAATATCTTCTTTTTATGACATGATTTTGTAGCCAGAAAACCCAACAAACTCAATATAAACAATTGGAATTAACAGAGGAATTTGGAAAGGTGGATGGATATAAGATAAACATGGAAAAGGTGTTAGGTTTTTTTTTCAAGTTTAATAATGAAAACTTAGAGGAAAATGAGAAAAACATTCTCATCATAATGAGAAAAGCATGAGATATTTAGGCATAAAACTCACCAGAAGGAAACAGAAACTAAAAAAACAAAGTAATATCTTATTGAGGAACGTAGTCTATTATATGGACAAATGGAAAGATACACAATATTTGAGAGTGAGAAGTCTTTGAAACATAAAGTGTTCAATTTTCAAATGCAGTATACAATGATAATTATATAAAATTATATTTGAATTATATGACCATAAAATTTATATGAGAAAATAAATGTTGAAGAATAGCTAAGAAACTTTCAAATATAAAGACTAGGAAGGAAGTGATCAGAATTACCATATATAAGAAAAAAAAATTGGAAAATCACTAAAATAAAATTAATGTGTGATTAGCATAGAGATATTTAAATAGATGATATGAAAGACTAATTATTATAAGACAGCATTTTTTTTAGTAAGAAAAGGATGGACTTTAATAAATGCAACTGGCAAAAATAGCTGCACATCTGGAAACAGATACAATTTGAGCGCCTTTTTACTTCACATAAAAATAAATTCCAAGTGATTAAACACTTGAATTAAAAAAAATAAAACAACATGGTTTTGGAATAAAACCTAAGTGGGAAGAGACAAATGCAGACGGCCCTGGAAGCTCACCTCCCAATCCTGGCAGCCGATCAAGAACTGCTTCAGCAGATTCAGGTTGGAGCTCTGTCGGCTTCTGCAGCATCAGGGTTTCCTGCAGCCATCCCCGTACGTATGCGGAGTGACGAGGGAATCCACGTGCACTTGTCCCAGCCACAGCTCTGCAGGACGGCAAGAGGACAGAGTTTCACCTACTCCACCTACTCTAATCACGTTAGCGTTTAGCGCTGTGTCATTACAGCTGTCTGCGTCTTTGCACAACACGAGGTGACCACAGTACAATCTGAGGATTAGAGCATCCCACTTAACAAAGGTAGGAAACTCAGAATCTATAGGAAACGATGTACATTTTCTAGTTCATAGCAATAAAATACTTATATGATAAAGTATATCAGGAACAAAGTAAATAGAAAAACAATTATTCGGGAAGAAATTGTTAGTATATAATCATACGAAGATCTGACAAATTGATCTGAAGGGTACAAACAATCCAATATAAAAATGGCCAAACAGGGTAAAGAGGCAGCTCACCGAAGTGTGCAGCTAAACAGCAGCAAACGTGTGATGACGTATTCGAACTTACAGTACAGACAGGCGGATGCCAGTAACAATAGGCTTTCATTGTGTACACAGGAGAAAAAGTCACTGCTGTTGCTATCAGAGACATAGAAAGTGGCTACACTCATACATTAGCAATTGAAATGTGAATTGTTGTAGCTTTTGAAAAAAAATCAGTGCATAAGATAGCATTTACAGATTCATGTAAAATTGTGTGTGTGTGTGTGTGTGTGTGCGCGCGCGCATGTGTGCAGAGAATTTTAAAAAAAGAACAAATGCAATCTGCAGGTTGACACTAATATGGGATTCTAGACTTAGGGTAGAAAGACCAGTTCCAGGCTGCACACGATGCCTAAACTGGAAACACTTCCAACAGATGGCCATGTCCAGTGAGGACGCCTTTAGGAACTAGGCAGACAGGGGAGGAAATAGCAGACGATTTTTGAGTGAGAAATCCAAATTAGAATGCTGTTTATTTTGAGTTCCACTTTTTCCTAGGACATAGAAAGGTGGAAAAAAAGTTGCTCCCACCTTATCATATAAAAGAATAACAAGTAATCTATAAAGTCATAATTTTTCTTGAACTCCTCTGAGAGCTGAGATTGCAGGACATCCAAGTGGCCTGAAATCTAAGGGAAGGATGACCACCCGGGGGGAGAGAGATGCAGCACAGAGGCTGAGCGCAGGAGGCAGGGAGGCTGGTGCCACACAGGCAGGTAAGACGACAGCTAAAATTCTCAACACATTGGTGGAGTTTGAATGCGGACCTGCTCGAGAGCGTGGAACTCCTTGGAGCCGTGGACACAGGGGAGTTCACAGCCACACCCACAGCTCAGCGCTTCTCCATCACCCTCGACTGGGCGCTAGTAAGAGAGAGAGTGGCGGGGCAGAGGGCCACCTCGAGGAGGAGAGGGGCTGCTTTAGGGAAGGGAAGACATGTGGCCCAATGCTTCTGGGGGAGGACACAAGACTTGGCACCCCAAGCCACAGGTGTAGACCCAGGGAGGGTGGAGGAAAGGGATAAAACCAAAACTAACCCTACGGCAGAGGCAGGAAACCATCCCTGGCAAAGACTGTTTACCAATACATTACGGTACTCCTACCAAGGCAAAAAGGTCAAGAAATTCCCTTTTGCACCAGAACCACCAAAGGTACAAGGTAATGTTTAGCCGCCATGAAGAGGATGGGCTGAATCACTGAGAAATCCGCCCTCTGTGAACCAGGCACACTTAGCGCCTGCCAAAGACTGAGGTGGACCTAGGACCATGGAGAGCTCCCTCCCCTGCCTGCCCCCAGGACCAGACCAGCAAACATGCAGTAGCGAGCAAAGTAGTGGCTCTGACACACAGGGAAGGCTGGAGGCTGAGGGTAAAAACGTGGAGAAAATCACCCCCTCGTCACCCTAGTCTCACCCTAAGCCCAAGGTAATTTCAGAGAAAATTGAAGCCAGTGGTTAATGGAAGGTAACCATAGCAACAACAAAACCCAAACACAGCTCAAGTCCTGAGTAGATTGACTCAACCTCCCACGCTAACAGCTTCGCTGAAGAGGCATGCCCATGAAGAAAATCAGAGTATATCACCCCAAAGTATACCTCTTTGGTAGAAAAATTATTTTTGATCTAAAGGCAATTAAGAAGCAGGACACAGAGGAAAAGCTCCCTCTATATACCACTTTTCTACCTAAAAACACACTATAAATTCTTCTTTACTGGAGACACTTTGATTAGCCCAGAGAGGGCACCAGAGTAATCTGAAAAGAAACCTCGTTCCATGAGTTTCCTCCCATCTATTTATCTTCCCACAGATTTCTGCCTTTGGAAGCCTAAAGTCATTTTCCTTTGTCCTATTGATTGTCTACAAATTTATTATTTTTTGTTGAAGATGCTACACAAGCCAGAGTTCTAAGCCACTGCCTTAAGTTACCTTTCATCAAGGTTTCTCCCATGTGATGTGTGTGCTGCACACATTAATAAACTTGCTTGTCTTTCTCTTATTAATCCGTGTTTTGTTAAAAAGTTCTGTCCCAACTGTAAATTTATGAGGGTTGAGAAGAAATTATATTTCCTCCTCGACATCCATGTCTAAGTATAAATAGTATTGATCTCTGTCTTACTCTTCTACACATAATATCTAATATTTAATTAAAAGTAATGAGCAAATAAGCAAGGGAGGGAGAAAGAAACATTTTCAAGAGACAAAATGATCAATAGAACCAGACTCAGAGATGGCCCAGATGCTGTAACTAAGAGATCATTTGTTAAAGGCTGTAGTGGAAAACGTAGATGACATACATGAAAAGATGGGGAATTTCAGTAGAGAGATGAAAATTTTAAGAGTCAAATAGAAGGCTAACCATAAAGACAAACAAAAATTTAATGATGCCACAGATGAAGAATGAATTTAACAGACTCATCATAAACTCAACATGATCAAGGAAAGAATCAGCAAACTGGAAGAGATAGGTCAATAGAAATTAACCAAACTGAAATTCAAAAAGAATAAAGAGTGGAAATGCAATCTTTATCATTTATTAATTATTCCTCTATGGGCCTGGACATTTATATGCCTCTCTGGACCTCAGATTTCATCAATGTCTCACTATTTATTCCATTCCATTCCCCTTCATGTCTGAGTATTACTGTAGGAAGCAAGCACTAACAAGTAAGAAAAGGAACCCACTGAAACACCAGCTTTAACAGAAATGGCTAAAAAATATTTAATGTGTACACAGCCCACCCAGCCCTGCCAAGGCAAGCAACAAACATACACTTGTCTGATCCTCACACAAAAGAGTGAGGTGCATGAATGTGTTGCGTTTCCTACACATCACTTACCTTCTTATCCTGTGCAGATTTTATTTTCTGGAAATCCTTCACCAATAGCAGACCTGTGTCAAAACGGGCCTTAGACAAATTAGGTTTCTGTATTGTCAACTGTAATAAAGAAAATATAATAAATATCTCAATGAGACGATACATGTAAAGAACCCAAAACAATGCCCAGAACCAGATAGGCACCTACTAAGTGGAAAGTTTTGGTGCCCTGTCTGTTATTGAAGTTATTTTTACGATGCACTCACACATTCAAACAACAAATGGTGGCTAAACATAGCAAACTGTATGCAAGTTATAAGATCTCTGTCTCTGGAGGGCAAAAGAAACAACCGTCTTGCTGAAGTGGTTCAAGTGAACCCTCCCAGTAGGGGGAAAAAAGAGATCCCTTCCAGGGTGGATCTCAGCCTTCTGATTCTAGAAGCTTCTTTTTAAGTATATGTGACCTTCCAAAAGCCTCCTCTGAATTCACTCCTTCTGTAAGCGAACTTGGGAGAGAGTATGGGAACATCTTAATATATTGTTCATAAGAAAATCATGCTAATATTTACAGCTAAAATTTGGGGTGTATATGCTGGTCCACTTAAATGTAAGAATGATCCTATCCTATTAAGTATCCATGAAGACAAAGCACATAAAATATTTTAGTAACCTCAGCCACTTTATAAAAAGTTATCCAGCTAAACCTGAAGCTAAAATAGCCAAAATTGAAATTCTGAGCTAATTCTCTCTTGCACCTTTTCCTGGCTGTACATTAAAAATATAAGATGATGTTTAAGAATAACTTTGCCCAAATGGAACATGTTCATAGTTGGTCATATTTTGAACCAGTTATGTAAATACAAGGGTAATAATTAATTTTAACTGCAGAATAGCAGATTAATCACTTGTGCAAACTTAAACGTGCACATAATTTATCAATGTTGATGTCATGAATGCTCCAGAGTAGGTTTAATCCACACGCCTGTATTTAAGTTATTTAACGCTATTCTACATCATATTAATCAAACATGATTAATATAGAAGAGAATAAAATTTTGGCTCCTATCGTAGTTCTCATAGTCGAGATTGCACAAAGTGCTTAGCAAATTAATGACTCAGGTGTGCAGTGACTGGCAAATACAATAAGGTCACGGCCTCATTACAGCTCACAGTCAGCCTGAGATACTAGAGCTCATTTTACTATTGCAATAAGGTCTTTTAATGTCAACATTTATAATGGCCATGGAAGGAATAAAAGGAATTCTTACGATACCTCATTAAGAAATGGAGCTATGACGATGCAAAAACCATGGTGGATCTAATAGCACGGAAACTTCCACTGCAGGACACCAGAGAAGGGGAGAGTGTCGGAACCGTCCTCTTCAGGGGCGTAGAGTCTCCGAGATCCACTCGTCTTTCTTCTTCCCAATCCTATCCAACTCAATTGGTTGCTCACAGTATTGTCATCGCTTTATTTAGAAAACAATTACAGAATTTTAATTACCATTGAATATAGGGATTTTTACTGGAGGAGATTTTACTGAAGTGTAGCTTACACACTGCACAAGTCATGAGCATATGCACAATTGAGATGCACCAAAGTGAAGAATTTTCACAAAACAAACACCTCCGCCAGGGTCACCTAATAAAACTTTCCTAGCAGCCCAGCTCCTCCTCCCAGGCTGCCCAGGTCACCACCCTCACCAAATGGATCCACTGCTCTGACTTGAACACTGGAGATTAGGTTTAGCGTCTGAAAATTGTGATGAAGCTCTCCTGTTTTTTGAATGTTCCACAATGTATTCATCCTGCACTTTATATGCATTGGTTGTTTTGCCTTCGGAGTTGTTATGAAGAGTGTCACCATAAACATTCTTGTACACATCTTTTTATGAACATTTGTCCTCATTTCGGTTGGATAGAGTCCTAGGAGTAGAACTGTGGATGAAACTGCATGTGTGTGTTCCATTTTAGGAGAAACCACCGCACAAGGGCCAGGCACGTTGGTGTTTGCACAGAGATGGCTGAGTCTGGGAGGTGGGAGGCTGGCCATCCTCGTTGCACGGCACTGCTAGCAACCAATTTGCAGCTTAGCAATTCTGGTTAGTACTTAGTGGAATCTCGTTCCATTTTTAAGTTTCAGTTCCCTATGACTAATGAGGCAGGGCTTTTTTAATGCATTTATTGGCTATTTCTACTGTATGGCCTCTTTTGTGAAGCACTTGTTCAATTCGCTAGGCTATTTTTCTGTGGCATTGCCTATTTTTTAAATTAATTTTTAGAACTGTTTTATGTATTCTGGATGCAGTAGGGTGTCATGTGGATTGCAAATATCCTTTCCCAGTCTTGCTTTTTCATTCCATTAATGGTATATTTGATAAAAGTTCTTAATTGTAATAAAGTCAAATTTGTGATTATTTTTCTTTTATACTCAATTTTTTTGAAGTCCTTTTTAAGAATTCTTTGCTCACCCCAAGGGCATGAAGCCATCTTAGTATTTTCCTTATTTTCCTTTAGAGGATTTTTTTTTGTATTCCTTTCACATTTAAATCTGTAACCCTCCTGAAATTAATTTTTATGAATGCTATGTGGCAGAGTCAAAGTGGTTTTGTGTTAGGGAAACAACAGTGAATAAACCACAGTACCTGACTTCAGAGACCTTGCTTGCTAATGAGAGAGGCGGACAATCGAACGATTAATTACAATACAGTAGACAATTCTAAGCGATCCTATAATAAGAAAAGGAAATGGTTATTTTAATAACCACTCTTTGAGTTTGCATTAAGAGGCCTAAGGAAAATACTTTAATTGGTTGTTCTGTTAGTGAAAGGCAAGGTTTCCTGGCAGAGGTGATTTAGGCTCCTTTAGAGAAACCAGAGCTGCGTGGTTCTGCATGATAACGAACGAGGTTATTCGGTCTTTCCTTGAGGGGGTAAAACCTGAGAATGGGATGTTCTGAAATGGTAGAAACCTATCCAAATGGTCGCCACAAGTCAAATTTAAAATATTTACTCTATTAACTAGCTTTCTGAGAAAACTTTGCAGTTTTATTTAGTTTTTTTATGTTTTAAGCAATGTGTTCTTTTTCCTGACCTTCTGGTACTTTAGTCCTTATTATATCATATTATTTCATGCTGTTTTTGTTGCGTAGGTATTCACAATAAGTATATGTGTAATTTTCTGTTTAATTATTAAATTCCTTGCAGCGATGTAAACTTAATCCTCACATTCTTCCATTTCTGGAGTTTGTAATAGGTACCCAATAATGCACGTGTCTTCACTGACCAACTGAAAACATAATAACTTGCTTCTGCCCACCTGGCCTCCAAGTTTAGCACACCGCCGCGACTGGTATTTAGCCAAGGCTTGTCCACAGCTGCGGTTGTGTGCGGCTAGTTCCCAAAGCCGTTTCCTGCAGAGTCTCCCTGGAAGCAGCCCCGGGAGAGCTGTTGCCATATCGCGTCACGCGCCAACGTCGATCCGCTGCGTCCACCAGCCAATAGGGAACAGACCCAGGGCCAGGCGGAAAGCAAGGCCCAAGGTGATGTCTACACCTGCCCAAATCCTTCGTTGCAAGAAAGGAAGAAAGTAGAAGAAGTTAGAAAATTAGAAGAAATTAGAAGAATGGCAGGACAAGTAATTTTATTAAGACTGGAATAAAAAGATCCTAGGATTTTAAGAATAGTGAACTAGATGATATTTTTTTCTCATGCTTTCAAACGTAAAGTGAGCTTCTGTGTTGAAGAAAGGATGAGTTTATTAGCATCGCTATGGAATGGAAGCGAAGGAGCAGTTGTCATGATTGGGGAGGGTATGTGTGTGCATCTCTGCCTGTGTGCACACATGTGTGTCAATGTGTGTCTGCGTATGTCCCCGTGTCAATGTGTGTCTATATGGGTAAGTGTGTCTGTGTGTGCCAGTGTGTCTGTGTGTGTCTGTGTGTCTGTGTGTGTCTGTGTGTCTGTGTGTGCCAGTGTGTCTGTGTGTGTCTGTGTGTCTGTGTGTCTGTGTGTCTGTGTGTCTGTGTGTTCCAGTGTGTCTGTATGTCTCCGTGTGTCTGTGTGTCTGTGTGTGCCAGTGTGCCTGTGTGTCTGTGTGTCTGTGTGTGCCTGTGTGTTTGTGTGTCTGTGTGTTCCAGTGTGTCTGTATGTCTCCGTGTGTCTGTGTGTCTGTGTGTGCCAGTGTGTCTGTGTGTCTGTGTGTGCCTGTGTGTCTGTGTGTCTGTGTGACTGTGTGTGTCTGTGTGTCTATGTGTCTGTGTGTGTCTGTGTGTGCCTGTGTGTCTGTGTGTCCGTGTGTGCCTGTGTGTCTGTGTGTCTGTGTGTCTCAGGTCAGCACAAGTCCTTTTACTGTGTTAAGATGCAAGTCCTTCTACTTCACTTTCCCTTTTACGGTGTCTGCAAATTTTAACTACAATCTAATTTTATTGCTTGAAAGTAAAACTGTTCTGACTAATGTCTGATGCTCAGTGTTAGCTATTCTCATTCTTGGAATTATTTAAAATTCCACTGAAAGCACAAACTTAAACTGAGATTTTTTTTTTTTTTTTTTTGAGGAACTCAAACATGCAGAATTGAGATCTGGAATCTGCTGGCTGATGCAGATTAGAGCCCAAGATAGGAAGTTGGGGTTTTGGTTGCTTTAATGGAGAGGAAATGACTCATATCAACGCGAGTGTGCAACAGAGCTCCTAAATTTAGCTTTCCTTTTGGTGTCAAACCTAATATTGATATAGTAATGCGAAACTTTATTTTACTAAACTGCCATGTTCTTGCTGCCTTTTCCCATCTGCCAATCAATTAGCACATCTTTCATTAGGTCCGTGTTAAGACATTTTTAGTGTACATAAAACAAAGTCTCGTAAAATCTAAGTTGAGCTCACAAAACATGCTGAGTTGGGAAATGCTGTACATTTCAACGAAGTAAGAACAAAGGGTCTCAAGTCTGTTTGGATTTGGAGACAAAACACAACTTTGGGATGATATTATTAAATATCTCCGTTGACTCTTATGAAAAATGGACATAGATATATTTACAAACAAAAGGTGTTTCAGAAGTAGAATTACTGCTGCGGTCTCCAGCTCTTACCTGTTGTTATTATTTGCCAGGCTAGCAGAAGACACACTAATAGTGCATAGAAATAAATCTCAGTGCAAAAATCATAACCAAGCACTCTTCCTAGAAGCTGAGGAAGGGGAAACATGAAAGATCCCGTGTACGGATTTATGGAGAAGGCGTTAAACGATTCTTTACTGATTTGCACGGAATGTCCACTAACTGTTCTCACCACTTTCCCTGAGGCGTCTCCACAGCAGAGCACCTGGGAACACAGCGATTCAGGCAACACGAGGACATTTCTGCGTCAGGTGGGCGTGCTGCTCTCTGAGGCACTTTAGCGGCCCAACCACGAGCACAGGAGGGTGCAGCAGGGACCAGGTGGAATGATGCTGAACGTGCAACGTGGGCTCTGGCTCTCAGCTTCTTTGTGGTGTCAGCTGCTTTACAAACTGCATCTGAAACTCCCCCTGAGAACGGTGTTGCTTTGCCGCTGATGCGTAACCACTGACCACACCCTTCGCAGCTCGAAAACAAACTCAAGTTTCTCTCTCGTAATTTCCGTGGGCCAGGAGTCCTCCTGCGCCCGGCTGGGCCTTTCTGGCATCAAGGCGCCTGCCAGGCTGTGTCCTTATCCGGGGACTCAGCTGTGGAAGGACCAACTTCTGAGCCGACTCAGGTATTGCAGAATTTATCTCTCTGCGGCTGTGGGAGATTCTGCGGTGGACTATTTTGTAGTCCGCTATTTTGTAGTGGACGCCTTTGCAGGCTTCTCAGTGAGTGGAAACAAATTTGCCTTTGCAGCAGGTTGCTCCAGTGACATGTGGCTAATGGAGTCACCTTCTGAGCAGAACTTTATGATCCAAAGCCGTGCATGTCACACCTGTGTTCCTCAAGTACTGATGGGTGTGCCTTGAGTCAAGGGGACTGGAGGTGGGGCTGGGAGAGATGTCACAATAAAAAGTATTGGGAAATGCTATTTTTTAAGGAAAGAAGTTAAGCAGATTTCTTTCTGTAAGGTCCTCTCAGCAACTTCAATGTGCTGATGTGCTTTATGAAATCTTCAGAGATGGGTATTGCTCTCTGCATAGATTGTTAAGCAAAAGTT
This sequence comes from Avahi laniger, assembly GCA_963575035.1. NCBI lineage: Eukaryota > Metazoa > Chordata > Mammalia > Primates > Indriidae > Avahi > Avahi laniger. The sequence continues at coordinate 15,275 of CAUYSK010104272.1, forward strand.
TTAAGAGACCATTGTTTTGGACTCAACTCCTGCATTATGTCCCAAATAGATCAGACGAAAACTCACAACGGAGTCTGCCAAGGTCGCCCAGTGGAAAGTGCGTTGTTATCTGGCTTTTGGAGAAATCGAGAGAGAGAGAGAGAGAGAGAGAGAGAGAAAGAGAGAGAGAATGATGTTGTTCTCTATCGTTCCGCCTCCCCATCCCCCCGCCACCAAGGAAAGCAACTTGGAAACGAACAATTCCCTTTCCCTTCTTAGTTCCTGCTTTCTGGAGTCCTTTTCCTGTCCATAAAGCCAACCTCCTCTGCTCCCCTTTTCAGAACACCTTCTCGTTTCAAGGAACGAAGTGTTGCCCGATTCTGGCATCTCTATAAAGTCAACTGATACCTTGAAACTAAATTTGTTGTAACTTTGTCTTGTGACACGATGAAGCTTTTCGGACACAACTATCCTCGTTACGCACCTGTTAGCACATCACGGGAGGGTCTCCCACACAGTGTGTGTTCGCGGCGTATCCTTCCGTAGGATCAGACGTCTTCAGGAAAATGCTTCAGAAAGCTCATTGGAGAACATTCTATGGCAAATTTTGGCATCTTAGTGATGCAGGCTACGTATTTATTTACTTAAAATTCTAAATTGGACAGAAGTAGGAAATATTAACTGCACACCTGATTCTGGTGACCTTGAGAGTCTGTTTGCAAGTACTGATGGATTCACTGTGCTGAGGCTGGAGTTGACGGGGACCTAAGGCGGAACTGAAGGGCCCAAGACTCTCTGTTGCCCTTTCCCCATTTTTTGGAATCTGAACCAGGGAACCAAAGTTCCTTCCTCTAAAATGAATGTTCCTCATCTGCATAACGGCCTCCTTTTGTTCCCCCCACCGGTGCAGTTAAGGACATTAGAATACTTCAAACACAGGCTTTGCCGCTGGGCTGATCACTGTCTGATAGGAACCAGCCATTCCTCTGCCAAGGGCCACAGTTAGTGAATGGCAGAGTGGAGTGAGACATGCCTGTGTTCATTTATTATCTCTCCGGGTGTGATATCTTCAGTTTTGGGGTCATGGATAATTAACATTTATTTATTTGCAGAGTCATGCACTTAGTCTCTTATTCCTTGGTATATTTCTCATTTAAGATATTTTTTTTTTATTTCAGCATAATATGAGGGTACAGATGTTTAGGTTACGTGTGTTGCCCTTGCCCCCCTTCCCCCCCTCAGTCCAGATTTCAAGTATGTCCATCCCATTGCGTGGTGCACATTGCACTCTTTGTGTACGCATATACCCGTCCCCTCCTCCCTCCTCCCCCCTCCCCCCTGCCCAATATCTAATAGATATAATTCTTATATATGCACTTATGTGTTGATCCGTTAATACCAATTTGATGGTGAGTACATGT